>CM065736.1:61012955-61107955 GCA_033310375.1 Conus canariensis
CGCTTTGTGTCCCAGAGATTGGTTGATATCGGTGATAACATAATTATTTTAGATGTGATTACGTAACGACAGAATTTAGACGTGGAACCATACATGGACAGAAACTGGCATTGACTACATTAAAATGTAGAGTCGTGTCTGTGTGGTATTAGATCTAAAATACGTAGTCACGCATGCACGCACGCACACACACGCACACACTGTAAGCTAACAAAGATCAACCAGTTTGGTGGTGTTCTTTAACAGATGCAGGCTACTGGCAATACAGTTAAGATTTTAAGCTTGAAATTTTAGGTACTTATTTGCGCTTGCTATTATGATTGTATCTTCTAACCATGTAGTCTCGTGGGCGAGTATTTCATAGTGACTTTGAGCTCTCTTAGTCAGGGTCGAGAACAAACACGCATATCAAAAAGCGGAGTGGGCCTCGCCCGTAAATAACCTTAAACGGATTTGATTTTGTCCCATCTAGTTCTGTGTTGTGATTGGAGGGAGGGAGGGAGGGGGGGGGGGGGGGGATGCTTACCACGGCCAACAATTGTCGAGGACAAGGAGGAGAAGTAGACGGAAATATTGATTTTGTACTCATTCATTCTGATTATCTAGATGAGATAGAAGTATGCGGTAATTGTGTGTGTGTGTGTGTGTGTGTGTGTGTGTGTTCAACCTGGAAAAAAGTTTTCAACTTCATATTTTTCATTTTAAAAAAGGAGATTTTTGTTTCGTTTTTTTTTTCTTTTTAATCTGGAGGTGAGAGAGTTAGTTGCAAAGTGAGGCGACTGCAGGCGGAAATCTAAACAAATTCTAAAAAGTATTTACAATGACTCCGCTGAACAACGTGGACAAGGAAATCACAAGACAAAACACGACGCGTTTTGACCTCTTAAGTCTCCCTCAAGCAAGATAAACAACACTCAGAACAACGAAAATGAATTTCGAGTAATCAATCACTTTTGTTGAATTCAGCGCAAGATGAGCGTTGAAATGATTTAAACGCCTATACATTCGTTTGTCCACATTGTTTGGTGAATTCATAGTATATATAAAAAAAAAAGTTTTTAAAATTTAGAGGTGAAAAAGTAAGCAAAATCATTTTAAACTTATTTATGTTTTAATTTCTAATTTGGAGGTGATAAAGAAAGAGGTATCTCCCCACACCATCCACTCTTTCCCACCCCATCCACCCCCGTGAGGATGCTGCTGACAGCTGCCCTAAAAGGGTCATGTCAGGTCAACTGCGCTTGAGTAACACTGTAACCTGTAACTGAACTAGAGTGGCACTATCTTAGTTGATCACAGTGATTAGAATTATTTTCATGCTTGATGTGTGAATTAATTAATCAACCAATATTAGTAATATCATTATTAAGAATATTTATACGCCTAATCACCTGAATACCCTGGCGATTGCACGTAACAAGAACAGATATCAAACCACCACAGGCCAGATAAATCAGAACAACAAGCAATATGCAAAACACACCCTGAAGTCACAAGCTTCCTCCACATCCACACGTACCACCCACCACCCAGCTCCGCCCTTTCACGCTTCCTCTCCACCAATCGCCCACTTATCAGACAAAAAACAGTTATTCTTAGATGAATAAACGCATCCAAACACATAGAAAACTCCTGAAAGTAGCACTTCACACATTTGTTTAAAAAAAAACAAAAAAAACAACGTTTTCAAGTTTTTAAAAGAGGACAGAGAGACATAGTGTCTGGGTTGATGTGGGAGATTATTCCAAGCAGTGCTATCTTGATGTTTTTGGTATTTCGGAATTGCCCAGAGATGACCAAGCGCGATATATTTGTCTGGACAGTACATCATTTGAAAAGTGACGCCATTGGTTGTGGTTGCAGGCTGTTTCAGATCGTCCGATAGACGCACTGCATGAATACCTGGTGTTGCACGTGTCTGCTGCCCTGGTAGTGCCAGCCCTTGTCTGGTTTCTCAGTTCAGACCCCTCTGATGTCACTATCCGAACTGCTCTTGCTCTCAGCAGGACTGTGGTCAGTGGTTTAGTGTCCTCTCTGTCGAGCTCCCGTGTTTCTCCCTTGTTCCCATCCTTTCTTTTCTGTCTTTTTCTCAAATGCCAGTATCTGTCTTTCTTATCTCTTTATCTGTCTTCTCTTTTTAGCTTTTTAATTTCTGGTTGTCTCCATATCTTTTTGTACAATTTTTGGTAGTGGTTTTCCTTTACTTTCTGTGTATCTGTGACAAGTAGGGGTGGCAGGTGTGGTCCTCAAGGGGATGGACGAGAATATTTTGTCTGTTGGATTTACAGAATAGTTTGCATTTTAAAATTTCATCTCCACCCTCTCTCTTACGGTAATGGAAGGAGTAACTTCCTGGTACTAGTTATCGAAAGAAATTCTTATTTTTCTAGGGACTGTTAGAAATACGCAAGAGTGGCTCATGAAGAATTCTCCTCTTTCAAAATATTACGAATTGCTACATTTCGGTTTTCCAAATGCAAGACACATTGAACAAGAAGCAGTTTCATCCACAAGCGCTTAGAGTTATTGAATAGATAATATTATACACTTTTACACTATAAACTGTTACTATATGCTCATTTGATCAGACGTGTGGATGTGGGCTGCTGGTGGTGGTGGTGGTGCGTGGGTGTGGGTGTGTGCATCTACATGTAAAAGCATCTGTATGTGTGTGTCTGGTTCTATAAGAGAGTGTGTACATACATGCACAGTATAAATTACAATATTATCACAGTTAAGATTGTTAATTTATATGTATTTCCTACTTTTATAGTTGAATTCATTGTCAATTTCTTAATTTGATCCACTTTCTTACATAACTCTCTATCATAGCCAAATTTGCAGATGATTCTGTGTGTGTGTGTGTGTGTGTGTGTGAGTGTGAGTGTTACATATTCAATAATGTCACTTCTATTCACGGTTTTTACTGGTCACAGTTAATAATTCAGTGTTAATTATTTTAACACACATCACATAATACATTTAAAAAAATCACTCGGTTCATTCTTTCGGCGCCTAGGATCGATGTTTAAATTAAAGTGAAACTAATAACAAAATGTGTGAAAATTATCCAGATGATAACAATTGGAAAGCAAATTCTGTGCAACACATGTATAACCAACATGTATACACACATTCATCTACACACACACACACACACACACACACACACACACACACACACGCACACACACATAGATGTAGATGTGTGTGTGTGTGTGTGTGTGTGTGTGTGTGTGTGTGTGTATGATCGGGCACACAGAAAAACGGCGTTTTGTGTGTACAGTGTTTCTTTTTTTTTGCTTTCTTGTGAGCGACAGTTTCACTCGAGTGTCAAAGAAAATTGTGTGAGGCAGCCGGCTCCATCCAGGTTTACTATGCACGCTTCCATGGACCCAGCCAACCAGCCAAGGCAAGGCTGTGCTTTGCATGGCCGAGTCCGGGTCCTCTATGCACGTGGCCTTAAGTGTACTTTCACACACCAACTTTACTTGTATATACAAGGGTAAAATATACCATCAATAGAACTTCAGTCAAATCAGTCTTTATTTTGGCTGACTTTTCCCCTCACATGAACTCATCATAAAGAGAGGGAATGTTCTTGATGAGTTAAGCTGGAGTGCACTTGGTTACTTAGCTTGTTAGCTGGAGAGGTGTGTGGATCTCTCACTGGTTGCCGGTGACTGGTCCACCTTCTCTTTAGGCAGATTGATCTGTTTTGGGTCTGCTTGGCCATGTCGTAGCGTGGATTCTTGATCCTGTGCTGGGCCAGTTGCAGGAAGCCTACATACCCAGGGACTTGACATTACAGAATCTGGTTTGTAGAGAAGTATCTGGGAATCCGGCTTGATGAGTCCTCATACTTGCCCTCTGGCTTTCAGTAAATGTGTGATGTCTTTCAACCGGCAAAGGAATAGATAATGATTAGCATAAATATGTCTGCCTGAATCTTCAGTCTCCACTTCATTTCTTCACCCAGGTTTTGAGTGGATTTTAGCAAGTGTTGGAAGAGAGTGAAAGAATGCAAAACAAATGAAGGAAAACAACTCACAAACTCAGCTGAAGTATGTACTGGAATACACTTAGACCAAGTATACATGTTGATTCGAGTCCTCTACCACAAATCATTAAGGCAATCAACAGTATTCATAAATCATCTTACAGATTTCATCCAGTATAGGCTTAAAGTTATGTCAGAATATAGTATTCAGTAATCATCTCAACAGATAGTACCAAGTATTGGTAAAAGATTATACTGTTCAAAGATTACATTCATCAATCATCTTAACAGTTTTTACAAAGTAGTGGCAAAAACTAAACTGTTACAGAAAAGTACTTATTCATCATTTTGATAGATATTAACAATGACTAGCCTGAGCTGTACTGTCAAAACATATGGCATAAAGATAAGCTGTATATAGTCCAAGACTTAAAAACTTAAGTTTCAACTCACATTTCTGCTGGGTTAATCAGTGAAACTTGACACAGGATCTCAGAGTAGGGGAGATGAACATTCCCCTATCTGGCATACACCAGTGTGTAACACTGACGACGATCATCTCACCACCTTTGGTGGGGCAGTGAAGTGAGGAAGCCTGATTTCCCCTTTTTGTGTGCTGAGATACGCATCCTGTCTCTGATGCCTGTCTGACTGAAAGGTTGTCAGAGGAATAGGACAGCCAATAATATTATTATAGGCAAGAAAAGAGGGGGAGGGGGTGTTGGTTATCTGAGGAGGGGGAGGAGGATCTGGTGTGAGGCAGTCATCCCTCAACATCTGCAGTGTGAGGTCATGTGCTGGCGAGTAGAGAGGACAATCTTTAAGATGCTGGATGTATTTCTAGCCTTCATGCAGATTAACAAAGCTACGTTGTCAACACCTGTTAGACGTGGATAAACAAGGACATTTGGCCGGTCCATGGTATTTATATAAGACATGGGTAGATCGCGCAAGGGTGTACAGCCATCATTTCTGCGATCAGAGCGAGTGTGAGATGGAAGGGTGGGAGGAAGTTTGGCAGCTTCTGTAAAGTAGAGGACGACGAGGGAGACCTTTCCCCATCCATGATTGGTCGCTGCACGATCAGGTAAAGAAGGGGAAGACAGGTGCATGGTTGAAGATTTGCTCTACTGTTACATAAAAATTCTCTGTCCTATTGTTGTCAGCGCTGCGTGCCTATCACGGTTTTGGTTTGCATCAAACATCAGCCAGACAGAACGGGGGAAGAGTGTGAGAGGAGGCAGGGGTTGAGGGGTGAAAGTAGACTTAAAAATGATGTAAACTGATAATCCTTATTGTGGTTTGTAGTACACAGAGAGAGAGAGAGAGAGAAGTGATGTCTTTCAATTGTCATGCCAAGAGAAAAATTCTCTTTTGAGAGAAATGTTACATTGGCAGCCAACACCTATCCTGGTCCGTTATAGATCTGGTGCTAGCCGCAGACTCACCAAGACACCAGCAGTGGAGCCTCAGAATGTGGCAGTGGCCTTTTGTCTGCTTGCAGCTGGCATGTCAGGCGGGACCAAAGAGGACTGGATCCTCGGATCAGGTGACAGGTTTTAGCACAGGGAACAGGAATCGACATAGCATTTGATGTCCACTGATATCCCTGGCCAGAGGTACTGATCTGTCACTCGTTGAGTTGTGGCTCCTATACCTCAGTGGCCTCTTGAGTGGAGTGTATACTTCCAGTACTTGGGTCTGCTGTGGAGCTGGGACCACAAGTTGTGCACAATCTCTACCAGTCAAACGTCAGCCAAAAAGACCAAGGGACGAGTGTGAGAGGAGGAGGGGGTTGAGGGATGAAGGCAGAGACTTAAAAATGATGTCAACTGATAATCCTAACTGCAGTTTGTGAGAAAGAGAGGAAGAGGTGATGGCTTTCAATTGTCATGTCCCACTCTTGATATTTTTTTGTCCTTTTTTTGTGACCTACATTTTCTTTCTTTCTTTCTTCTATTTCTTTTCTTCTCTTTTTCTTTACATTCATTTTCTTTCCAATCCATTTTTTCCAGCCTTCCTTTCATCTTTTCCCCTTTGAAATACTCCACATTCTCTCCCTGTCTCTTCCTTTTCTTTTGCTGTTCATATATTCTTTTGGCCTTTCCTTCTTTCTTCCTTTCTTTCTTTTTTCCTTCTGTCTTAACCAGTCCTTTCTTCCATTTTCATTCTTTTGATTTTCTTCAGTTTCCCATCTTTAAAAAAAAAAAAAAAGTACCCCATCCTTTTGAATCCTATGTGAAAACGAAAAGTAGGTAATTGCGTTTTCTGTTCTCATTCCTTGGCTTTTTTCTTTTCTTAAGTCTGATTTTCTTTCATTTCCACCTTTCTCTCTTTCGTCCTTACTCTCCTTTTTTCTGTTTGTCAGTTCATGAAAAAAGAATAATCTTCCTGGATTCCTTTTTCTCCTCCCAAACCTGTCTTTGCTACTTCCATCTTTATTCATTGTTTTCTCCTTTTCATCTTGATTCTTTCCATCTTCTTCATCTTGATTCCTAAGCTAGAACAGGCATTGTGCCTAACTGGTAAAGTAGGCACTGCTGTCTGTATTGATGTCAAGACGCAACACTGTGTGTGTGTGTGTGTGTGTGTGTGAGTGTGAGTGCATATGTGTTTGCTTACATACAAATAGTCGACTGTTCCCACATTTACTACAACATAGTTTGCCTTTTTATACAAAGACAGCCAAGAAAAAGAGGAAGAGACAGTCTGACTTGACATGAAGACAGAAGAGATAATCACGTCAATCCACATGCCTGTGTGCGTGAGAATGTGTGTAAGACTCTGTATATATATATATATTTATACATATGTGTGTGTGTGTGTGTGTGTGTGTGTGCGGTGTGTGTGTGTGTGTCTGTGTGTGTGTGTGTGTTACAGGCTTTGGGAATAGTGGTAGTGGTGACTGTAGTGGCGCAGCGTGAGGACAATATCCTGTCCACATCGGTATGTACTTAACAGTTCCATCCATCACACAAAAAGTGTCATACCCATGTCAGCATGAACCATAAAACCCTAAGTCAGCATGAAACCATAAAAGCCCTAAAGTCAGCATGAACCATAAAAACCCTGAAGTCAGCATGAAACCATAAAAGCCCTGAAGTCAGCATGAAACCATAAAAGCCCTGAAGTGAGCATGAAACCATAAAAGCCCTGAAGTCAGCATGAAACCATAAAAACCCTGAAGTCAGCATGAAACCTTAAAAGCCCTGAAGTCAGTATGAAACCAAAAAAGGGGAGAGAAGTATTATGTCATAAGATGCAACAGCAAACAAATGTTTTTACAACAAGAACAACAACAACAACAAAACAGAAAAAGGAAAGAACCATGAAAACTGGCGAACTCTGTAAGAGTGAGAGTAAATGACTCATAATGGGGACTGATCCACATGTAATGAAATCAGTGCATATTGTCAAATGTTACAGTTCACTTGACTTGATATATCATAAACTTCACTATTTTTCAATTCTAACACTGAAATAATAAAGGAATTTTGATTGTGCCTTCTCTCTGTAGAGTTACGAGTACGTAATTCTCATCATGGGTACAGTGGCCTTGGTGTATGCTATACACCTGTTCTACAACAACTCTGTGAACGCTGACAAACGCTTGGGCAACCTGAATACCAACCTGAACATGGACCTCACCTTGTCTGCCCTGTGTGGGTCTGTCTGCCTCTGTTTGCCCTTCCTACCAGCCAGCTACCTCTTTGTGAGTCACCGTCTACCAAATGTCACTGAAAAGGACGTAGTGATTAATGAGAAGTATTCATGGTGTAGTAGCGATAGCCGACATTGTAAGATTATCCACCCCACAACTGTAGACAGTGTCTTAATGGATGATAATTGATATCGTTATTTCATTTGAGAGAGGGTCAAGGGGAGGGGAGGAGGGGGGGGGATGTGATATAAAGGTGGGGGTTAAATATGGCAAATACAGACATGCCATACATGTGTGACTAAACAAACACGCCAGCTTAGATCAAAGATACTTAAGGTCTCTAAGCTTTGAATTCAGTTCATGTCGTTTATAGCTTAGCCAGCCACCAGGGGTAGGGTGGGTAGGGGTGAAAGGGGCGAGCTTACCAGGGCTATGATGTCAGCTGGCTGTACACAAAGTTCTTATTCTACAGGGTGTGTTTATGTTAGAATTGAAAGGTAAAGGGAAGGGCAGTGGTCTAATGCACAATTCACATGCATGTATGCTTATAAATGTATGTGTATGTATGAGATCTTGTGCAGGTGTGGGGGACATTGCGCATGTGTGCTGTAGGTGGGTTTTAATTGTATTTTTGATGTACTGGTTTACATACTGTTTCGTTTTTTTTTTTTAATCAGCCGTGATGACTTTTAAGAGTTATCACCTCTGGATTGCCATTTAACACATATGTCTGTGCACAGTCTGCCCTCACACATACGCATACATGTACATGCACATGCATACACACGCGCAAGTGTGCAAGCTTCTACACAAGCACGCACACTCACACGTATCTATCTATCTATGTATGCATGTATATATATATATATGTATGTAGGCGTGCACACACACACACACACACACACACACACTATGATAATGGTGCATATTATGCTGAGTAGCTGTGACGAGAACTGGGGGAGGGTCAGTGTGTCCTCCAGGGGAAGGACCTGGAATATTTTCTCTGTTAGAGTTATGTTCAAATTTCACCTCCACCCTCTCTCTCTTACTAGTGATGGAAGGAGCAACTTTCTGGTACTAGTCATCGAAAGAAATTTTTATTTTTTCTCGGGACTGTTAAAATACTCAATAGTGGCTCAGGGATAAGTTTCCTTAGGCTTGTACTCTTAAAAGTACTTGTATTTCCAAGAGACAGAATTAGAGAAAAGTTCAAACATTCAACACTGATTGAACAACAACAAAACTGACACAAGTTATGTGCACTTTCACACATCAACTTTACTTGTTTCTACAATATTCAGTCAGTTCAAGCGGAGTTTTGGTTCCCACTGTTTCATCAGAGAGGGAAAGTTGTGTATGGGTTGAGTTGGAGTCTACTGGGAATATCAGAACTTATCTGATGTCAGAGAGGATAGTTGATCTCTCTCTTGTTGCTGGTGACTGATCAACTTGTGTAGACCTGCTGCTCATTTGCTGGACTGTGGTGTGTCTTGACTACCAGGGTTGCCCAGGGTAGATAGGATCCCAGTTCTAAAACAAATAGAACCTGGTCTGTAGTTACGTAGCTGAGAGTCTGGCTTGTCGAGTTCACACACTAGCCCTCTGTTTTCTTTTAGAAGAGGTGTGAGATCTCAGCCAACAAAGGATAGACTAGCATACATATTTCAGCCATAATTCTCGATCACCACTTCTGTTCCAATTTTGAGTGGAGTTTACCAGTGGAGTGCTTGTCTCACTGCTTCTACCTCCATTGTTAGACTTGAAGTTGTTAAACTGTGCGCACCATTGTCTTCCTGGATAGTTTGGCCATTTTGCTTCACTGTGTATCCCCAGCCTGATTTACCTTTGGTGACAGAACCATCAGTGTATATTAAAATATCACCTTTTGTGCAAAGGTCTTCTACCTGCATCTGAATTTCTGCATTGGTTTTGCCGTTTGGCCATTCTCAACAATGTCTTCAGAGTTCTGGAACAATGGCAATTTGGTAGAGGTGTTTCAATGGTCTAGATACATTTCCCATTCCTTGGTTTCTTTGAGTTCTGCTAACTGGCACACAAGCTGTATACCATCTTCTGCCTGTCCCATCCATGATTTTCCACGTTCTAACTGAGTGCTGTTTGTTTCTTTGACCGCCGCATGAAGTGGGTTTTGGGGATTTGCAAATGCTCTGAAAAATGCCTTCACCTGTTCTAGCTTGTGTCTTGTCTGCATTGAAGGAAGGTTGAGCAGGTATCACATAGTTTCAACTGGTGTGTCCTTTGTGGCTCTCAGGATCAATCCCATAAAATTACTTCATTTTGAATTCTTTCTGATCTAAAAAGATTAATGTTGGACAGTGTTGTAAGCCCTAATCCATAATCAATCACACTGAGTACAAGTGCGTGATACAGTCGGTAGAGGTGGTGCTGTTCAGTACCTTTAGCTGCCATTGGTTTTATGGCAGATAGGCCTTTTTTGCATTTAAGAGCAACATTCTCAACATGTTTTCTAAATGTTAGCATTCTGTCAAAGCCTACACCCAAATAGCATAGGTTGTTAGTTGATTCAATTAATTGGTATTCCATTGAAGGAAACTGGTGAGGGTATTTGTCCTGATGTCTTGTTGTTGAGAGTGCAGACTAATGTCTGGGCTTTAACAGGGTTGATGGACAATCCACTTTCTTGACACCACTCAGCAATGTTGTTCAACTGTTGCTGCATTGCTTTCGTTGTTTCTTGAGCATTCTTTGATGTTTTGTACATCAGACCGTCATCTGCTAGTGTCAATCAGCAATTCCGTTTCTGTTGAGGTCTGCAAGTGCAAGGCCCTTAGTGTAAACATTGTATAAAAGAGGGGAGAGAGGAGAACCTCGAGGTAATCCCATAGAAAGTTTATGAGGCTCAGACGTCCACTCTCCAAATCGTAAGATGACGGTTCGCTCCTGAAGTGCCCCTACTATCCATCATGCAAGTGTCTTGCTGACTCCATAGTCAAAGAGTAGTTCCATGAGAAGCGAGCAACAGCCAGTGTTTCTTCCTTTCTTTGGAATCCTTTGTATACTTCATAGGCAAAAGCGGCCGCATTTTCCCATGTACTTTCATGTGTTCTGTAGCCTCCTTGATTTGATGGGAGGATTTGTTGACTTTCAAGATCTCTTGCGAGTTTTCTTGCTATGATTCGTTCCATGAGCTTTCTTGCTATATGTTGCATAGTGAGTCTGCTGTAGCCAAGCCGATGATGACCTTTTCCTGGTTTGGGTAAACCTTTAAGGTAGCTGTGTGTCCAGTCTTCTGGGACATAGCCTTTAACAAAACTCTCCTGGTAGAGACTGAAGAGTTGGGCTCTCCCCTCTTCTGAGAGCTGTTTGATATCTGCATACCGAACTTTGTCTGGAGTACTATCCTTAGTGCATCTAGCTATTGCTTAATCCAGTTCAGATGCTGAAATGTCATCATCAATGCCAGTGTGAACTAGGTGTTGGTTTTTAACTTGGTTGAATATTTCTTCTTTTCCTCCAAATTTCTTTGAACACTCTGTTCTGTGGAACGTTTGAGTAGAACCGAACCTTTCTCCAAATGTCTTGAGTTTTGTGATCCCATAAGCTTCTAAGATATCTGGGGTTGCGTTTGTTTTGTGTAATCCTTCCATGCGATTATAAAAGTGCCAGAACCGAGTCAGGGTTGTGTCATAATTAAGTGACAGACAAAATTGTGGTTACTTGGTTTCGTTTGCATCTTTAGCTGCTCTTTTGAATTGTTCACTTTTCTGATTCATGTCTGTTTAAATAGCTTCTTTCTCTGCCAAATTCTTACAGCCTTGCATTTCTCTTTCCAGACGGTTTTCGTGTCTATATTCCATCAGAGGGGTTGAACGATTTGTTTGGTTGTATCGTTTCTTTTGCATCTTCTACTCCTTAACGACCCTATGATATCCCCTTCATTGTTGTTATATTGAAAAGGGTCAACAGTGTGTGTGTGTGTATGTGTTTGTTTGCCTGTATCTGGGAACATTTAATTGCAATTGTTTATTCTTTAGTAGGTCATAATGTATCTTTTTAATTTATTTATGTTTACTGGGTAATGCTTTGGTGGTATGCCATGAAAGAAACACATATTGGAGTACATCACAGATCCTTGGGGACCTCAGCTTGGTAACTGTGGGCTTTTGATGCCCATGGGAATGCAGGTGTGGATTGACGGAGAGAATGAGGTAGCTATCTCCTGCAGGATCAACAAAGACGCATGTTCATGTGGGACAGTGGCATTGGCAGTCGTAGGTAGTGTGCATGGTTGCAGCATCATGTTTACCACATGCTTGTTGGAAGTTAAGAATTTTTGTGGTATGTCCATCGAGTATTAGATAACTACAATGCTTATGAAATATGCTTTCTATCTGTATTTGAATATGTCTTTTCCGTTGCCATTATTATAGTTATCATTGTTAGAACTGTTATTATTTTTATCAGCATTTTCATTCCAGTATTATATTCATCACCATTAATTTTCACCATAATAATCATCATTCTTGGTAGTGTTATCAATCAATATTAATTATGTAATCTTCTGAACATTCATTCTCCACAAATAATCAAATGCATGCGCGCACGCACACATACACACACACACACACACACACACATACGCACGTGTGTGTGTATGCTCATATGAACAGGCAAATATACATACACAGTTATCCATCAACAGCAAATCCTGCACATTGTTGTCTCATGGCGTAGCAGAGGTATAGTGTATATGGAATAGCCTGCAAACAGCCTCATTCATGAAACTAACTGAAACTATAATCATACATTTTCCACCTCATTTCATTGTAGACAGTGTATTCATGGACAAAAACTTCAATTGATGTTGTAAGCATTATCCATCCCACCTCACTGTAGAAGATGCAGTTAATTGCAAATATGTCAGGACTTCAACCTTCAGTTCATAGAATGAAAACAAATTGCTGTGTCAGGACCAGGAAATGACAGACTGAAAACAAATTGCTAGGTAAGGTATGGTAATGTTGCTTATAGCCCAGCCGACCACAAAGGGCCATATCAGGGCTGTCACCATGTTAAAAACAAATGGCTGTGTTAGGACCAGGAAATGATAGAATGAAAACAACTTGCTGTGTCAGGACCAGGAATTGGATGAGCTTCACACCTACCTGTACCGCCTGTATGGGGCCATGACTCTAGGCTACTGCTGCCTGCCCTACATTGCTCCGAAGTTCAGGGCTTCTGCCAACAAACGGGCCATCCTCTTCTCCAAAGCTTTGGTTTGTATAGCATTGGAAAGAAATGGACCTTGAGCTGGTGGATCTATTTCAGTTCTATACACAGCTTGAACTTTTGAATAGGAGTTGTGATTTCAAGCATTTCTCTTTATCGTTGATGTCGGGGCAAGAGAAGAGAGGGACCAAAGTGAATTTTTCACTGTATTTTTGTAATGCTTTTAATATTTTGACACCAGTATAAATTAAGCAGCTGGGCATCATAAACATCATTTGTTTCCATCTCCTTTCATTATGACCCACATGATTTTCTGTAAGATTTGTATTCTCACTAATTAAGTGTTAGAGGAAAAAAACATATTTCCTGTGTACTTTTGCCATGAAACATAATTTTGTACAACTGAAGATACAACTTGTCCTGGCAGAGCATGCTGGTGACGCTGCTTGTGACGTTCAGCAAGTATCACCATGGGGAGATCCCAGAGGGCTTCGGGGGCAAGCTGATGATTGCCAGCCTCATTGTTCTCACTCTGCCCTCTGCTATTGGCTGCATGCGACATGAACACAGCCCGGGCTGGGACATGCCCTGGCGGGGACTTCGGGTGCCACATGTAGGAGTGGGTGGCAGCCCTGCTGACAGTCTCTTCCAAGCAGCCAAGGACCTAAAGAATCTGTCCAAAATCTCTCCCAAACGGCGCCCAAGACAGCTGAGGCGCAGGAGTCGTAATCGCAGAAGTAAGAGTCGAGGACGTAGCCATTCCAGAAGGAGATAGAGGAACCAAGTGGCTCTTAGATTTGGGTCGTAACGACGGAGACAGAATGGAGAATAGTTTAGATTGGTTTTGCCCTTTATTGGTTTTGCCCTTTATACATGTCATGGTGTGTATTTGATGTTGGCACACTTGTATAAAAGTTACAGTTTTAACATTCTGATGAATTTTCTTTTCACCAACTTGTCAGTTTAAAGTGAAACCAATAGCAATCCTTTCACACTGCTTTCTTCTCATCTCCATTGTCCATTGGAATATGAATATGGAAACTACAATGTGATCATCTCACCAGGTCTTGTCATTTAGTTGATTTTACAACTTTTGTCACAACACATGAAAAATCACACCAGAAGGTGTAAATAACAGACAGATGCATTTAACCCTAACAGAAAGGTCTGACATGTCAATAAAATGTTGTAGAAAGACAAAGTGTATGGATTATTAATAAAGTTTGTTTATGCTAGCACCTTCCAGTATTTCTGTGGCTGAAACTTTCTCTTTCTTTCTTTTTTTTGTTTTGTTTTTGCTTTCAAGGATTGATATACCTTCAGGGTTTCCTGAAAATTGATCTGTGAATGCTCTGTGGCACAATTCCCAGCAGTCCTTCATCAGAAGGGATACTTGCAGATTAGGTCTTGTCACCAATGCAAAAGATACTAACAATTTTTTCCCCCTTGACATTTGCAAGGTCACATAGACTTACAGTATACATGAATTCACCAAGCTGAAATCTCACCATCTCTGCCCTTACTGTCTATGGCTGCCTGCATTTTCTTTATGAAAACATAATGTCAGGACTCTTCAGTTGAAATGTGCTACCAGGTTTAAAGAAGCCCATATAATTCATGTGGTGATACAAAATTGTTTTCTTAATGAGATGTCACCATACCAACACTTGACATCAGTTTTCTTAATGAGGTGTCACCATACCAACACTTGACATCAGCCCACTGGTGCCATGAGACAAACTAAACAGGCACTGTCCTGTCAGACAGCACAGCTGACGTATGTCTTGCATGCACACTACACTGTCTCTTTCTCTCTTTTCTTTTTAGCATCCCCACCTCCAAAACAAACAACAGAAAGCAAAAATCTCAATGATAAGTTTATTTCTAAACACAACAAGCAAGTTCCAATAGTAATAAGCTATTTTTATTAAGATTTTTGCTACAACCATTTGCAAAGGGAATTAAAAACCACAGTCAACTTGAAGTGCAGATTAACCTTCACCAGATGTCACTCTTTGTTACACAGTCCGGACGTTGTGGGTCCCAAAGAATCAATTCATTTTACACAGACTGTACTGTGTGCTTTTACTGTATTCATTTCTGTTCAGATATTGCAGGTCCTGGTGGACCCATACTGGTCAAAGAGTCCTCAAGAGATTTTACTTTAACAGAAGATGCAGGACCCCCAGACCCATACTCAGTGCACCGCAGTATCCAATGACCACTCTTTAAGCTAGGGGTTCACCAGGACCACAGTGTATTGTTCAAGTTACACAACTGATTATTTTTCTCCCTTTTGAAAAACTGACACCATAATTTGCTGACACTGAGTAAATTACATTTTTTAAAAAATACTTAAAATTTCAACAGAACAATTTTGATGATTCTACAGAGATAAAGACTTTTTCATGTGTTTTGTGTACAGGGATGCCCAGAAAATATGGTGATGATTACAAGGTGCACCTCTTTTTAACACACACGTATGCATACACATACACACACACATACACACATGGTTAAACATTATCCACTGCCACATACAGTTCATACAAAAGTGCAACACCTGCTTCATTAAAAACCAATCGGAGAAAAAAAAAATCACCAACATCAAGGGAAAACACAAGTGCCATAAGGAAAAATGTCACCAGAGTTCAATTAATTAGAACTGCAGATTAAAAGGCAGTGGAAGCCAAGCTGTATGGCACCCTGGAGGAGCTGCGACGGACGGCAGCCTTCATCGAGGACACCGGGCTGCTCATCTAACGGGATGGCGAACGAGGAAGAAGAAGAAGAAAGGCACCGATATATAGCGATAAATAGACAGTTGTAACACACACACACACACACACACACACACACACACACACACAATAGCAGCAGTTTCATTTTTAAAAGCCAAGCACACATAAAAACACTAGCACCATAAAGCGATGTGCAAGGGGTGGTTCATACTGTTGACAGAACAGCCTACCACACAAGCTCTCCCCATCATAAACTTAAGAGCAAATTGTCCTTCCTGTCATTAAGAACCTAGCCAACTAACCAAACCATCCCCACCAAAGTAAACTGCAACTTGTCCTTGTTTTTCAGAACCTAGCCAACCAACCAAACAATCCCCACCAAAGTGATGTGCAAGTTGTCCTTGTTATTCAGAACCTAGCCAACCAACCAAACAATCCCCACCAAAGTGATGTGCAAGTTGTCCTTGTTATTCAGAACCTAGCCAACCAATCAAACAATCCCCACCAAAGTGATGTGCAAGTTGTCCATCTTCTTGACAGAACAGCCGATCTCACACGCTCTCCCCATTATAAACTGAAGTGCAAGCTGTCCTTGTTATTCAGAACCTAGTCAACCAACCAAACCATCCCCACCAAAGTGATGTGCAAGTTGTCCATGTTGTTGAAGGAACAGCCTACAACACAAGTCATCCCTGTCTAGAGTAATATGCAAGTGTCCTTCAGGTTGTTAAAAACCAAGCCACTGACACAATCTATTCCCATTTTACAGTGATGCGTAAATGGTCTTTTGTATCATTGAGAACCCAGTCAACCACACAAGCTTTCCCTGTCAAAATGTGCAGATATCCTTCATGACACTGAGAAACAAAGCCACCACAAGAGCTCTACCAATCAAACAGTGATGTGCAAGTGGTCCTTCACAAAACAGAGCCCAGCCAACCACACAAGTTGCCCCCATCATGAAGTGATGTGCAAATAGTCCTACATGTTGTAGACAGCTTAACCAACCACACAATCTATCCACATAAAGTAGTGATGTGCAAGTGCTCCAACATGTAGATAGCCTAGCTGAGTATACAAACTATCCTCACTGTGCAAATGGTGCTTCATGTTCTTGAGAGGCTGTCTTAGCACACAAAGTATCCCCATCATAAAACTGACATGCAAAGTAATCCTTCACATTGTAAGGAGCCTAGCTAACCACACAAACTGGAGCCCTAACTAACCACACAAACTGGAGCCCTAGTTAACCACACAAACTTCCCCATCACAAACTGATGTGGAGGTGCATTGTTTTTGTCTCGGTTCTGTGGAAAGGCTTGGTTTTTCCCTGTCTTTGAGCTGCTCTCACAGCTGATGGGTGGAATAGAAAATCAGTTTTTGTTCGGTTATATTGGCTTTCAACTGGGCAGCAACTCTCCGGCAGTCATGGGCTTTAAAATCGTCACATGCTACTGATTTGGTTGAGATCCAACGGACTTTGGTGACCAGAAAAAAAAAACAAGAATTTGTTGTCTTTTAACCTATCTATGGTCCATCAAGTCAACACTGGCATTATCGTCACTGTCTGTATCTTTCTTCTTTTTTCAACAATAATCATGCACTCTAAACAGCCCTATACAAAAGCTAAGTGCTATACATCTGACTTCACCCTTCTTTCAACAATATGCATTCTAAAAGTCCTACACAAAAGCTAAGTTGTAATTGTATGCATTCTAAAAGTCCTACACAAAAGCCAAGTGCTATACATCTGACTTCAGTCCCTTAGCAATCTTCTATGACTGGAATACCCTGGGTGACGCATTGAACAAAGTTTGTATGCCTACTTTTAGTCAAACTTTTATTCATTTTGTTCAACATCAAAGAATATTCAGGTGGTCCTATCAGCAACATCATAGTGTTCTATTCATGACGCAGGGTTTGAACAGTTAAAGGAAAGCGGTTTTATTCATTTATATAGGAAACTTTTTTACAAAATAAACCCCATACTGTAGTTATACAATGTACAGACCCGTTTTCAGCAAATTATCACTATCTCAAGAGTAGACCCTTAAGAAATACCTGGAGAATAGAAGGGACATCTGAGCAGCAGTGTGCAAAATACATCTGATAAGTGGACAAGTCTCAAATGTGTAGTCCCAAAAATTTTCATTAAGCTAACTGAGCACACTTAGCATCTACCAGAAGGAAGCGGCCATGGCTAAAAATCTCCAGATAATGATTCTGATGAATGTATAAACCTGTGACAGACGCCATCAATATTGCTGACAACAGCACCACAGCAACTGTGCTGTCTCCTCACAACATTACTGCACATACAAAGCTGTGACAGACGCCATCAATATTGCTGACAACAGCACCACAGCAGCTATACTGTCTCCTCACAGCATTACTGTCTCCTCACAGCATTACTGCACAGACAAAGCTGTGACAGACGCCATCAATATTGCTGACAACAGCACCATAGCAGCTGTGCTGTCTCCTCAGCATTGCTGCACAAAGCTGTGACAGACGCCATCAATATTGCTGACAACAGCACCACAGCAGCTGTACTGTCTCCTCACAGCATTACTGTCTCCTCACAGCATTACTGCACGGACAAAGCTGTGACAGACGCCATCAATATTGCTGACAACAGCACCACAGCAACTGTGCTGTCTCCTCACAACATTACTGCACATACAAAGCTGTGACAGACGCCATCAATATTGCTGACAACAGCACCACAGCAGCTGTGCTGTCTCCTCACAGCATTAATGTCTCCTCACAGCATTACTGCACGGACAAAGCTGTGACAGACGCCATCAATATTGCTGACAACTGCACCATAGCAGCTGTGCTGTCTCCTCACAGCATTAATGTCTCCTCACAGCATTACTGCACGGACAAAGCTGTGACAGACGCCATCAATATTGCTGACAACAGCACCACAGCAGCTGTGCTGTCTCCTCACAGCATTACTGTCTCCTCACAGCATTACTGCACGGACAAAGCTGTCACAGACGCCATCAATATTGCTGACAACAGCACCACAGCAGCTGTACTGTCTCCTCACAGCATTACTGTCTCCTCACAGCATTACTGCACGGACAAAGCTGTGACAGACGCCATCAATATTGCTGACAACTGCACCATAGCAGCTGTGCTGTCTCCTCACAGCATTACTGCACATACAAAGCTGTGACAGACGCCATCAATATTGCTGACAACTGCACCATAGCAGCTGTGCTGTCTCCTCACAGCATTACTGCACATACAAAGCTGTGACAGACGCCATCAATATTGCTGACAACTGCACCATAGCAGCTGTACTGTCTCCTCACAGCATTAATGTCTCCTCACAGCATTACTGCACGGACAAAGCTGTGACAGACGCCATCAATATTGCTGACAACAGCACCATAGCAGCTGTGCTGTCTCCTCACAGCATTACTGCACAAAGCTGTGACAGACGCCATCAATATTGCTGACAACAGCACCACAGCAGCTATACTGTCTCCTCACAGCATTACTGTCTCCTCACAGCATTACTGCACGGACAAAGCTGTGACAGACGCCATCAATATTGCTGACAACAGCACCATAGCAGCTGTGCTGTCTCCTCACAGCATTACTGCACAGACAACGCTGTAACAGATGCCATCAATATTGCTGACAACAGCACCATAGCAGCTGTGCTGTCTCCTCACAGCATTACTGCACAAAGCTGTGTGCCTCCTTCAGGTTTGCTCTTCTCAACTCAGAAAAAAAAATGCCCACACAAAACGAATGAAGACAACAAATCTGGTCCAAAAATACATTCATCTGATTAATAAAAAGCATATATGAATATTTATATTCAAATCATCTAACAATTCTTGAATACTGTTTGACACAGAAACAATGATAAACTTTTTCACAAAAACACCTGCATAATTTTTGTTAAACATAAGAAGAACAGAAAGTTATATACATAACTATATCTGTATCTATACATACCTCAAGGATGATGTGCATTTGTCACAAAACATTAATGTATGCAGATATGCATATGTTTACTTGTGCATGTGTGCCACACATCTTAACTGTATTTTTTGTGTTATGCAAATAGTATTAAGTCTTTAAAAGGGTGCTCCATCAATACCAAGTGGAATCTAAGATCACTGACTGCTGCAAATGCAAAGAGAAAAAAATACGCATGTAGGTATTCACACATGTCTGCATGCATGTAGTGTGCATGTGTCTATAAGAAAATGAAAACAAAAATAAAATGCTTGTTTCTGCTTATCAAGCTTACAAATATGCTCATCTCTCTTTCATTCTATGAGGGTTGTTTTTTTTCTCAATGACTGGAACTGTATCTGCACTGTCTCATTGATTCAGGTAATTCCTTTATTTATTATGTTTTACCTGTTTGCTTATCTGTCTACATTCTCCATGATCAGTTTTCTTCTGTTGTCCCCCACCAGTTACAGTTCCATTACCAAGAACAGCATTGGAAAGGCTCTGGGTTATGACATTTTCCCCATGATGAAAAGAACATCATCAAGCATACTGGTGGTGTTTTTCCTCCAGTCTGTTAGGTATCATGAGGGTGGATGATCACTGCTATCACACACCTTCACAGACCACCCCAACCCTCCATCATCTGCAGTTACAGCTTGGATGTGGGGAGGGTGAACCTGGACACCGAGAACGGAGAAAGGTCATAGGTCAGCGGCCTCTCCAACGCCAGTTCGGCCACCACCTTGCCCACCACTGGGGCCAGTTTGAATCCATGACCTGTCAGACAGACCCAGACAGTCTCCTGTGATGGAGTCATTCAAGGCCACAGCCTCCAGTAAAGAGAGGCAGCAGCATTCTATGAACAGGACTGGAATTCAATGAATAGGCACAAGTCATTTCACAGTAAAACACTGACAAGATGCAGAAAGATGATAGCATGAAGAAGTTTACGAAAGAGGAGACAGGGTTTGAGGGGTAGCAATATTGTGTTTGTAGTTACAATGTAGTAATTGTAAGCTGCTGGCTTCCACTGTTTCAGTGGAAAGTATGTCAACACAATCTTAGTCATTAGTACTATCAATAAGTCTCTGTATGTGTTTGTGTGTGTGTGTGTGTGTGTGTGTGTGTGTGTGTGTGTGTGTGTGTGTGTGTGTGTGTGTGTGTGAAAGTGTGTATGAGTGTGCGCACGTGTGTGTGTGTGTGTGTGTGTGTGTGTGTGTGTGTGTGTGTGTGTGTGTGTGTGTGTGGTGTAAGCATGTGTGTGTGTGTGTGCATGTGTGTGGGCATGCATGCAGATTCATGTATGTAATATTTATTTCATGTGCATGCACATTCATGCATGTCACTATTACCATGTGTGCATGCAAATGCATGTGTACCAGTGAATTCCTATCTGTGAACCTGTAAGCACAGACGCATGCTCAACATGAATATGAAGTGTGATTTAGAAAAGTATGTATGCATAACAAACCTGAAAATCCAGCAGCAATAACAATGTTTTTGTATTTAGGATGCAAATCGATAACTGGATTGCTATCTGGTGTGCTCTGAAAACACACACACACACACACACACACACACATACACACACACACACACACGCACACACACACACACACACACACACACACACACAAGCGCACACACACATGCGCACACACACACATGCGCGCATGCGCTCACACACACACACACACACACATACGCATGCACACACACACACACACATGCACACACACATGCACAAAGAGAAAAATCAAACATGGTCCAAGTGGGGCTAACCAGTATAAAAAAATGAAATTAAATAAAAAGCAAGCAGTTCTTACTAAAGTCAAAAAGCTAGAAAAAGCAGCAGCTGTTCTCGTTCACATGGACTGACTTTTAAGTTTTCACACTTAAAGCAAAACTTATCTATTGACAATGCATATCCTCTCATACTTGTGGAATACATGCACTCATATACTCGAGGGTACACAAATGTCGCTTACCTCTGCATGTCCTCTTACACAAGAAAATGTGCACGCATGCTTTTATGCATACTCCAAAAGCTGACTTGCTCATAATGAAGGATTCTCTGAGAAATATTTTCTGTTTTCACTCATAAATGCAGAAATCATCTCTCTCTCTCTCTCTCTCTCTCTCTCTCTCTCTCTCTCACACACACACACACACACAAACACACACATACAAACACATGCACACTTACACATATATCCATACACTTACACAACTGCATGTATATATTACTGTGAGGCATTTGAAGGCATTTCAGTCACTCAGAATCAAAACTTATGAAATATGTACAACATTTATATCTATGCTCACATAAACTCAGTATGTATACACACAGAGACCAAAAGAGGCGTGCACAGATGCATGTACATACAAACGCATGCATGCACAGATCTAGGCATGCACCCCTCTCCCTCCCTCTTCCTCCCCTATACCCACTGTACATATGCAGGCCTCCACAATGCCAGGAGAGGGTCGCAGCCAGGGCAGGTGAGTGCGTACATACTGTGTGACCTCCAGCCGCACCCAGGAATCATCCATGTCATCCCTGTTGTCAGGGTCAATGTCAGGACCCGTGTGCAGACACACCTGGAGTGAAGGAACGGACAGGGGACTAGACAATCCTCAGCTGTGGGCACTCTCACTGACATCATTTCCACACTGCTCATTCTGCCTCCTACATACACAGCCTCACCAGTGACAGTCCACAGTGATGTCACAGCCTCACCAATGACAGTCCACAGTGATGTCACAGCCTCACCAGTGACAGTCCACAGTGATGTCACAAGCCTCACCAATGACAGTCCACAGTGATGTCACAGCCTCACATGACAGTCACAGTGATTCACAACCTCACATGACAGTCCACTGATGTCCAGCCTCACCAATGACAGTCCACACAGTGATGTCACAGCCTCACCAATGACAGTCCACACAGTGATGTCACAGCCTCACCAATGAGTGATGTCACAGCCGTTCACCCAATGTTTTCCACAGTGATGTCACAGCCTCACCAATGACAGTCCACACAGTGATGTTACAGCCTCACCAATGACAGTCCACACAGTGATGTCACAGCCTCACCAATGATGATGTTCCACAGCCTCACCAATGACAGTCCACACAGTGATGTCACAGCCTCACCAATGACAGACCACACAGTGATGTCACAGCTTCACCAATGAGTGATGTCACAGCCTCACCAATGACAGTCCACACAGTGATGTCACAGCCTCACCAACAACAGTCCACACAGTGATTTCACAGCCTCACCAATGACAGTCCACACAGTTATGTCACAGCCTCACCAATGACAGACCACAAAGTGATGTCACAGCCTCACCAACGAGTGATGTCACACCCTCACCAATGACAGTCCACACAGTGATGTCACAGCCTCACCAATGAGTGATGTCACAGCCTCACTAATGACAGACCACAGTGATGTCACAGCCTCACCAATGAGTGATGTCACAGCCTCACCAATGACAGACCACAGTGATGTCACAGCCTCACCAATGACAGTCGACAGTGATGTCACAGCCTAACCAATGACAGTCCACAGAATGATGTCACAGCCTCACCAATGACAGTCCACACAGTGATATCACAGCCTCACCAATTATTGATGTCACAGCCTCACCAATGACAGTCCACATAGTGATGTCACAGCCTCACCAATGACAGTCCACACAGTGATGTCACAGCCTCACCAATGACAGTCCACACAGTGATGTCACAGCCTCACCAATGAGTGATGTCACAGCCTCACCAATGAGTGATGTCACAGCCTCACCAATGAGTGATGTCACAGCCTCACCAATGACAGTCCACACAGTGATGTCACAGGCTCACCAATGACAGTCCACACAGTGATGTCACAGCCTCGTCAATCACAGACCACACAGTGATGTCACAACCTCACCAATGAGTGATGTCACAACTCACCAATGACAGTCCACATAGTGATGTCACAGTCTCACCAATCACAGTCCACAGAGAACTGTCACAGCCTCACCAATGACAGTCCAAGGAGAGCAAATTTTAAATGTTAGTAATAGCACACAAACGTATCACAAGACAAAACATGATGTGTTTCGACCCCTTAGGTCTTCTTTGGGCAATTTCTCGTTCATTTTCGTTGTCCTGAGTGTTTTGTGTCTTCCATGAAGAAGACCAAAGAGGTTGAAACGTGTCGTGTTTTGTCTTGTGACTCTGTCTACGGTTTTTTGGGGTTTTTTTGGTGGTGTGCTATTACAGACATATAAAATTTGTTAAGATTTCCGCCTGCAGTTGTCTCACTTTGCAACTAGATCTCACAGAAAGCTGTCAATATCAGGTGGTCACAGACCAACCTACCACTGGCACAGTGCACTGATGCTGAGTTATACTTTGATAACATCTGATGGCACCCATTTTGCTCCAACATACACAGCATACCAGGTGCTTAGCCCTCAACTGATGATGCATAAGTAGTCGCAGCGGCAGAGCAAGCCTCAGGAGGGACCCCTGCAAAAGGCACCACTCCATCCATTCAGCAACTGAGCCACAAAACACAGTGTACCAGGTACTAAGTCCTCCACTGATGATACGTCAGTAGTCATAGAGCATGTCTGTGGGAGCACCCTGGCCAAGGGCACCACTCCATCCGCTCAGCAACAGAGCCACTAGACTTTGAAATGACTTCACCATGGGCATGGACATGGAGGAGAACCAGACACTGAGGTCACCAGGAGAGAAGCACATCAGGGCCAGTCACAGAATGTGACACTTAGTAAAGAAACATCATGATCAGTGAGGAGGATGACACTGATGCTGTGGAAATCTGATCTGGTCTGAGATGACATGACAGGGCTGTACTCTGTACTTCCTCTGATGATATATCCCAGTTCTGACTAGGCCTGAGAGGATGTCAACATGTGGTACAGCTGGTGCGGAAGCTGGCAAGCCACCCCGAAGAGAGTTCACTGAAGTCTTTCTACCACAGTTCCTGTACACTCACCTTTGTCTTTTTACTAAAGTTCCTGCACACTCACCTTTGTCTTTCTACTACAGTTCCTGCACACTCACCTTTGCCTTTTTACTACAGTTCCTGCACATTCACCTTTGTCTTTTTGCTACAGTTCCTGCACACTCACCTTTGTCTTTTTACTACAGTTCCTGCACAACCTGCCTTTGTCTTTTTACTACAGTTCCTGCACACTCACCGTTGTCTTTTTACTACAGTTCCTGCACACTCACCTTTGTCTTTCTACTACAGTTCCTGCACACTCACCTTTGTCTTTCTACTACAGTTCCTGCACACCCACCTTTGTCTTTCTACTACAGTTCCAGCACACTCACCTTCGGGAGGGCACTGACCAGGTGGACAAATAAATAAGATAATAAATCTCTTTGAGACTGGAAGCCACACCTCCCAGTCTGTAGTGCTAATCATAACACCATGCATAACTCTCTTCTTCCTATAGTCAGCTAGTAACTTGTTTCCCTTGGATGACCTAGCCCCCTAGAATGACCTAGCCCCCAAAAGGCGAGAAGTGAACAGTCATTGAAAGTCACTGTTGTGACTGTACTGACACTAGTAAGATGAAGACAGTGGACATGCAGCAAAGACCTTCAACTAAGAACTCTTGTAAACAGCGATTAAGTCTACTTCTGCCTGTACCTCAAAGTACACACTCCCTGCTCTTAAACGTTACTGTAGCTCCTTATTGAGGATTTTCAATCAATACATAGCATGCATCCATACAAAATATCCACACACAAATGACAAATGGCACAGGCACACAACATGAAATGCAAACAATGTGTACAATGCACACAAAACCTGCTTGTTTGAAAAGTGGCCACTAAAGGAGCTATTTAGACACCTACCTTGACATATCCAGGATACTCGTCACTGGGCAGGCCACAGATATCATGTCCACCCTCCTCCTCCCTTGCGTCAAAAAGGCAAGGGAACCGGTCACTGGCATGGCTGTTCTCCTTCTTCTCTTGCAAGTACAAAACGGTGATGCGTGTTGGCTGTAACAAGGAAAACACAGCATTGGACATGTGCTTATACCTCTTGTCACACCTTACTCTCCAACTGAAGATCGACAAAGCAGACCAATTTAACCCTTACACCACCGACGTCGCATTTCTGCGACCATGTGGCTCACCGCCAATGTCGCCAAAACACAACAAACTAGGGTTACCTAACTCCTGATACTCTCACTCACCAATCTGATGAGACAGAAAGCCAGAAAGAAACATCACAGTTGGGGGATTCCCTGACCTGTGCTCACAGCCATTTGCTTCATCAGAGCGCTGCTCAGTTAAGTGGGTTTTTTTGTTTTTTTTTAATCAATTTATACCGACTGTTTTTCCATTCACTATGACGTCACAACCAAGCACTTCACGTACTCGGCTTCACCGTAAATTTAGCACAGATTAGGTGCTGGAAATATTGAACAGTCAGTCAGTTGATCCTGATTCAGATAAAGAACACCCAGATTGTGATCAGGAAACATTACGTGAAAGGGAGAGCTTGACCAAATTACCACAGAGGCTGACTGTTGGACGCGTGCCAAGTAGAGGGCTGGGTAGGCAGTGTGTCTTGCACACACACACACACAGGCCCGTGAATAAGCTTAGTGTTGCTGGCTCTGGGCCAACTTGCAGTGACTGAATTGAAAGCCACATGAGTGAGAGAGACATTATAGGGGGTGACTAACAGATAATGAACTGTAAGCCCAGCTGGCTTGCCATGAATCAAGGTCGAAGGGGGCATGGCTGACTGACACGTGTCAGAGGTGTGCTGCAGAGATGAGTTTGAGTGACCAGCTGGACTCATAGGCCCTAGCAGCATTGCTCCCCAGGTTCTAGAGACCAACAGACAAGTGAATGACTTTGTTTTTATAAAAAAAAAAAAAAAAATATTGCTTTCAACAGTAAGAGTGAAAAGGATGTGTGTGTGTGTGTGTGTGTGTGTGTGTGTGTGTGTGTGTGTGTGTGTGTGTGTGTGTGTGGTTTCTTTTCTGCATCACCTCTTTAGTCATATCAGCAATTATTCCTCTGAATGTTGTTTCAGGAGTGCTGGTGAAGAAGGATGATTTTCAACCTGTGGACTTCTTCCAGCTCTTTTTCTGCTGTTGGGGCATGTTGATTTATAGTTGTTGTTTCTTTTCATTTTTCTATTGGATATTACATACTTTCTGGTCTTTATTTTGTGACTTGAGTATTTTTCCTTCTTTGTTCATAGTTTAATGGCATGCTTTCTTCTTTCTTATGTTGAGACTAAAGATAGCATTCAATTTTGTTTTGCATTTTTTTATGCACTTGAAAGTACCAAAAATTTGAAATTGTTGTCAACCATTACTAACATTCTATAATTTAACAAAAGTACAGTTTATTTCCTCCATTTTCAAAAAAAAAACAGCATGAGAATTGGTTGTTTAGTTCCAGAGATATCCGCGTTTCACACATGCTGGTATGAAATAAGAGATTTTCTGAAAAATGGCTGGTGATGGGGATTTATGCAAACCAGAACGTCTGGCGATGAAAGGGTTAAAATGTTGTCCTTGCCATCGATCTCAGAGTCAGTTTTCTGACAGCCTAGCTTCCCACACAGAACCATGTCAGGGCTGTCATTATGTAGAAAACAGTCATGTCTGAGACAGCTACAAACTCTTCATCAATGCCAGACAGACAGCTAGGTCACTGACATCTTTAAGGCAAACAATACAGGCTGTGCTGAGGACACCAGCCATGCCACTTCAATGGCCAGGCTGACACTGCAAACAAACAGAAAACTGAAATAATGGAAAGCAAACCAGTGTCATGAAAAATGCATACACACACTGCAAACAAACAGAAAACTGAAATAATGGAAAGCAAACCAGTGTCATGAAAAATGCATACACACACTGCAAACAAACAGAAAACTGAAATAATGGAAAGCAAACCAGTGTCATGAAAAATGCTTACTGTAAAGCTCTGGTCTTCCCAAAGACTGCTGCACTGCAGAAAGAGGGGGTAAGGGTGGGCTCCCCAACCGGACTCACTTATGTTGGCAACAATCATATGTGACGATGGAGGGAGTTGTAAAGGGACACCTGAACGTCAACCAGTCCAGGTTCAGCCCATGGCTGAAGGGCTGAAACAAAGGGGTGGCCTACCGAAATTTGAATGTCCCATTCTGAGGTGGTCTGAGACCAGATGTCACTCAGTGTCCACTGAAGGGGGCACAGATGGGGGCGACCCAAAGGAATGAGTTCTTCAGCTGTTGAGGTCAAGCCAATCATGGTCTGGATGCTGCAAGGGGTTTTGAAGGCACATCAACTTGACATCCGTCAAAAAGTGCATCCCTAGATGAACCAACTTTAAGAAGGAACCCTGTCTGACTTCTCCAGGTTGATCAGAAAGCCCAGTGACTGACTGCTTGGGGGTGGAGGACTGACACCCATGAAAGATGGCCGACAAGAAACGGAACCAAACTCTGAGCTCCCGAGGAGACTGTCGTAGAGGGAGAGAGATAATGTTGCTTATAGCCCAGCCGACCGCAAGGGGCCACATCAGGGCTGTCACCACGTTAAAATCAACTCACAAGTCATTAAAAAAAACAAAAAAAAAAAACACCTTTCACACATCTCTTTAAATGACATCGTCTAGAAATGCACCAGAAACTTCGTTAAAAATCTTTCGTCCGTAAAATCTTAAATCAGATGAAAAATGTTAATCTCTCTCAAAAACTCAAAGATCACGTCAGGCGGAACATCCCTAAACAGGATTTTCATGGACTCTGCTGTAAAATGTTTGCGTCTCACATCGTGCAAGTCCCAACACTCTAAAAGAATATGTTTCATTGTGAGTGGCACATGACATGGAATGCACCACGGAGCTTCCTCATTCTTTAAAAGGTACGAATGGGTAAAATACGAATGGCCGGTGTGCAGCCGGCACAGAACTGTTTCTTCTTTATGGCCACCAGACGTAGATGGGAGGAACTCATTAAGGTTTGGACGGATCTGAAAGAGTTTGTTATCCGTCTGTGTGTTCCAATCCTCCTGCCAGAGGTCTCTCACATAATCATTAATTTTGGGTTTCAGATCTGAGCAAGGGATATAAATGTTGGACAGTTTCTCTCTTGTGGCATTCTTGGCTAAAGGATCAACCATTTCATTCCCTCCGATGCCAACATGACCAGGAACCCAAGCCAGAATAATGTTGTAACCATCCGCTTTCAACTTGCTAAAAAGCTCAAAGAAATTTAAAAGTTCTGGATGCTGAAGGTTGCGGCCAGCTATGGCCTCCAAAGATGACAGTGAATCTGACAGAACCAGAAAGTCCCTCTTCTTAGAAAGTGAAATTATCTTTAATGCCAGAACCAGAACAGTAATTTCAGCAGAATAGACAGAAGCATCTGGAGGTATATGCTTTAACAGTATCTGAGAAGGAGCACCAGGGCAATAGGCTGCACAGGCCACTCCATCCTCAGACTTGGAACCGTCAGTGAAAATTTTTTGATAAGACGGGAATTTTGAACAGAGGTCAGCATACAAGGCCTTGTATGCCAGAGAGCTGGTAGATAGGAGAGATAATGTTGCTTATAGCCCAGCCGACCGCAAGGGGCCACATCAGGGCTGTCACCACGTTAAAATCAACTCACAAGTCATTAAAAAAAAAAAAAAAAAAAAAAAAAAAAAAAACTTTCACACATCTCTTTAAATGACATCTTCTAGAAACGCACCAGAAACTTCATTAAAAATCTTTCTTCCGTAAAATCTTAAATCAGATGAAAAATGTTAATCTCTCTCAAAAAGTCAAGGATCACGTCAGGCGGGACATCCCTGAACAGGATCTTCATGGACTCCGCTGTAAAATGTTTGTGTCTCACATTGTGCAAGTCCCAACACTCTAAAAGAATATGTTTCATTGTGAGTGGCACATGACATGGAATGCACCACGGAGCTTCTTCACTCTTTAAAAGGTAGGAATGAGTAAAATACGAATGGCCGGTGTGCAGCCGGCACAGAACCGTTTCCTCTTTACGACCACCAGACGTAGATGGGAGGAACTCCTTAAGGTTTGGACGGATCCGAAAGAGTTTGTTATCCGTCTGGGTATTCCAATCCTCCTGCCAGAGGTCTTTCACATAATCATTAATTTTGGGTTTCAGATCTGAGCAGGGGATATATATGTTGGACAATTTCTCTCTTGTAGCATTCTTGGCTAAACGATCAACCATTTCGTTACCTCCGATGCCAACATGACCAGGAACCCAAGCCAGAATAATGTTGTAACCATCCACTTTCAACTTGCTAAAAAGTTCAAAGAAATGTAAAAGTTCTGGATGCTGAAGGTTGCGGCCAGCTATGGCCTCCAAAGCTGACAGCGAATCCGACAGAACCAGAAAGTCCCTCTTGGTAGATTGTGAAATTATTTTCAATGCCAGAACCAGAGCAGTAAGTTCAGCAGAATAGACAGAGGCATCTGGAGGTATATGTTTTAACAGTATCTGAGAAGGAGCACCAGGGCAATAGGCTGCACAGGCCACTCCATCCTCAGACTTGGAACCGTCAGTGAAAATTTTCTGACAGGATGGAAATTTTGAACAGAGGTCAGCATACAATGCCTTGTATGCCTGAGAGCTGGTGGACTCTTTACGAAAAGCTGCGAGATCAAAACGAATCTCTGGTGTGAAAAAGGTCCACGGAGGCTGATCCGGAAACTTGGAAAAATCAGACACAACTCCTAGGTCTAGACCTGCATTCCGCGCGTGAGGCTGCATACGAACACCAAACGGCGGAATACAGTTAGGGTTGTTTTCGAATTTGTTTTGAAACTGGGGGTCAAAGACACAGTCATAGGCAGGATTCTGTGGTTCTGAGAACAGTCTGATGTAGTAATTTAGAGACATTTTCAGCCTGCGGTTGGACAGTGAGGGTTCACCTGCCTCTGCGTACAGGCTGTACACAGGGGTGGTGCGGAATGCTCCAAGACAGAGACGAAGCCCTTGATGGTGGATAGGGTCCAAGAGTTTCAGATAAGAGGGTCTTGCAGAGCCGTACACAGCACAACCATAGTCCAGTTTGGAGCGGACCAGGGCTCTGTAGAGATGCAGCAAAGTTTTCTTATCAGCGCCCCAGTCAGTGTGTGCTACGACCCGCAGAATATTCAGAGCTTTCTGGCAAGAGGTTTTGAGATTTTTAATGTGGCTGAGAAAGTTGAGTTTTTGATCAAAAATAACTCCAAGGAATTTGGCTTCTTTTACAGCTGGAATGGTGGACTTGTCCAGACGAATTTCAGGATCAGCAAAAAATTGACGAAAATTGTGAAAATGGATTGACTGAGTTTTGGTACGTGAGAAGGTAAACCCGTTTTCCTCGGCCCACTGCTGGATCTTGTTGACACAAAGTTGGAGTCGACGCTGTACGCTGGGGTAAGAAGCTCCACTGCGTACAGCGCAAAGTCGTCAACGAACAGAGAGGACTCAGAGCCCTGGCTTACCGATTTCACAATGTCGTTGATTTTAATGCTGAAAAGAGCAGGAGAAAGGATGCTCCCTTGAGGGACACCCAACTCCTGCCCATGGATGTCAGAGAGTGTGGTGCCAACACGCACCTGGAACTGTCGATCAGCCAAAAAGTTCTGTATGAACAGAGGCAGGTGACCACGGAAACCAAGTCTGTGCAGGTCCAGAAGAATTCCTGATTTCCATGTGGTGTCATACGCTTTTTCGAGGTCGAAAAAGATAGCGACCACATGCTGTTTATTGACAAAGGCATTGCGGATGGTGGTTTCCAGACGGATTAGATGGTCGACTGTCGAGTGGTATTTCCGGAAACCGCACTGTTGACTGGCCAAAAGGCCATCGGTTTCCAGCTTCCACATCAGACGGGAGTTGACCATCTTTTCCATCAACTTACAGAGGCAGCTAGTCAGAGCTATCGGACGATAGTTGGAAGGGTTGGTAAGGTCCTTTCCAGGCTTTGGAATTGGAATGATCAGGGCTTTCCGCCAGGAGGGCGGAAAGTACCCTGTGGTCCAGATATGGTTGTATACTTTAAGAAGAGTCTGGAGACAGCTTTCTGGAAAATGCTTTCAAAACCTGATAATGAATATCATCCAGACCAGGGGCAGAATCAGTGCAGGTTTGTAAAGCGTTTTCAGTTCATTGATTGAAAAAGGGAGATTGTAGGCTTCAGAGTTGTCTGATGTGAAATTGTATAAAGATTTCTCTCTGAGCTGTTTGTTTTTTAAAAAGGCTGCAGATTTATTTGAAGATGAGGAGTTCTGTTGGATGGTGGAAGCCAACAGATTGGCAACAGCTTGTTTGTCAGTGACCAGAGCATCGGCAAGTTTCAGGTGATGAATGGAGGGGTTGGTGTTTTTCCCTTTGATTTTTCTGATGATGTTCCAGACTTTTTTCTTTGAAGTTTTTGATGTCAGCCCGGAGCAGAAGTTTCTCCAAGACTGACGTTTACTGATTTTGAAAGTGTGTCTCGATTTGGCGCGGAGTTTCTGATGGGCTCGAGCGTTGGGACCTGAAGGTCGTTGGTATACCCGACGCTGAGCCCGTTTGCGAACTTTTGAAATTTGTTGGCAGTCTGAATTAAACCAGGGTGTTTTGGGCATTTGGAGTTTATTGGAAGACATTGGAATACAGGTTTTAGCACAGTTTATCACAGTATTGGTCAGAGATTCTGCTGGGTCTGGACTCTGAAGAAAATCAACTTCCTGGAATTCTTTTGAAATATTGGTGACAAAAAGATTCCAGTTGGCCTTCTTATAATTAAGATGTTGTGAGACAGAGATGTTTTCAGTTAATAAGGGTTTTAAAAGAACAGGGAAATGGTCACTTCCGTGCAGATCGTCATGGACAGACCACTCATAGTCCAGGACCAGCGAGGGGTCACAAATCGACAAATCTAAACACGAAAGTGAACCTGTGGAAGAGTGGAGGTAAGTTGGAGCTCCATTGTTCAGACAACACAAATCAAAGTCTGAAAGGACATCCTCAAGAAGCAGACCTCTGGATGACGAACTGACACTACCCCAAAGAGGATTGTGACCATTAAAGTCACCCAACAGCAAAAAAGGTCGAGGAAGTTCTTCGATCAGACTGACAAGGTCCTGACGACAAACCGGGACAGAAGGTGGCAGATACAGTGAGCAGATTGTAACAGTCTTGTGGAGAGTGACTCTCGCAGCTACAGCCTGAAGGGAGGTAGTCAGAGCGACAGGACTAAACAGCAAAGTTTTGTGTAAAAGAAGGGCAACACCGCCTGACAGTCCCAATGTGGATGGTTGTGCAGGTTTAGAAAGAATATTAAAGCCAGAAAGAGTGAAGGTCTTCTGGCTTTGAATTTTAGTTTCTTGAAGAGCCACGATGGAAGGTTTTACTGTTTGACACAGAAGCTGCAGCTCCTCAAAATTTGAATTTAGGCCACGGATATTCCAATGGATTAGTTTACTACTATCCATGGTGCAGAGGATGAACAGGAGAGAAATCAAGTCATCTCCTCGTCATCGTCTGCGTTCAGTGGAGCAAATTTATTGCTTAGTTTCACTGGACTGTTTGGGTCTTCAGACCTGCTGGCAGACTTGCCCACAGGTGAAGAAGGTCTGGATTTTGGAGATGGTGGAGGTTTCTTCCTCATCTCCACCATCTCCACACTTGGTTGAACTCCCTTGCCCGCACGGGCACTGCTCGAGGAAGTTCGAGGCGGGAGGCCTGGCTTTTTCATCTGCCCAGCAGCAGATGGAGTAGACTGCTGGGCAGTCTGAGGGGTGGCGGATTGTTTGCCTCCACCAGGGGCACCCACTTTGGGTTGGGAGGTGGTGGACTTGCTTCCACCCGAGCTTAACGGTCTTCCTTGTAATGTCTTTGAGAAAATAAATTCATCAGTCTGGCAGCAGACTGAACGGGTCGTTACTTTCTTTATTGCTGAAGCATATGAAGACGCTGTTGGTGTCTGACTGCCAACAACCTGCTTACGTGCCTCAAAAAATGAGATCTTTTTCTGTTTTAACTTTCTGAATGTTGGACTCCTGGATCCAGACAGGGCAGTTGCGTGAAGAGGAGGGGTGGTCGCCACCGCAGTTTGCGCAATGAGCCGGGTCTTTACATGGCCCATCATGGGTTGCCTTGCAACAAATACCACACACCTCCTCCCCAGAACAGCGATCTCTGACATGTCCAAATTTCTGACATCTGAAAACACCTCAACGGGGATGGGACATACAATTGCACACGGACATTTAGGTACCCTACTTTAATGACCTGAGGAAGCACAGGGTTGCAGAATGTCAGAAAGAGGGTGTTGGTGGGCACTCTTTCTGCACCTTTTTTGACTGTCACCCTATGCACCTCTGTCACACCTTGGGATGCAAGTTCTGTCTTGATCTCCACTTCCGAGACACCTTTCAAATCCGGGCACCGAATAACTCCCTTGGATGAATTCAATTGCTTATGGGGAGTCACCCGAATCTCTCTGTCCACGAGCTTTTTTGCCTTCAACAGCTGTTCCGATTGTTTTTTTGACCTGCACTGGACGAGGAATGATCCGTTCCGTAGCCTTTTCACGGACTGAGGGTCACCCGCTAGACCTTGGAAGCCCTTCTGGATCGCAAAAGGACTCAGAGCTGAAATGGGCTTTTCCTGCTCCGTCCCTTCTATCACGAGCCAGGAAGCCCAAAAACCTGTCCTCTCTCTTATCTCTATATCTGAGTCACTGTCCGATTCGAAAATCCCCTGAAATAGGGGCTGCTGCCTTCCTCTTCTTTTTTGGGGGGATAATTTTTGAAGAAGCCATGTTTAGTTTAATTATATTTCGTCTCTCCCTTACCCACCCACCTTGGAGTCCAACTAAGGGGCCAGGGCCAAGAAATCACTGTCTTGACCCCTTCCAGGCTTCAGGAGAGATATACGACAAACAGAACGCCACTACCCCTATCCCCCCTGATCATGCTCAACTCCCGGGAACAGAGAGCCGAGCACTGCAGGGGTTAACTTGGCCAGCGGGAGAACTGCCTGTCTTGACCCAGCCCCAAGAAGGGGGAGCCGATTAGTACACGCGGGCCAGAGTGTACCTCCTGTCTAGGAGAGGTCCGAGCCAAAGTGATGTGTTGAGGGCGTTGGCCCTCTCAATCACCAGGATCTCATCCCCCTCCGTCACAGGTCGCACCGCACGGCAAACGCGGCGGATCTTAAGAAGACCACAGAGAAAAAAGGAGTGTGGAAAAGAAGACTTGAAGGGGAGACGAAGACAGAAAAGAGCCAAATAAGAAAGGCAGAAAACAAGAAAAGGAGAAAGGCGGGTTACTATTAGTCAGGATCCTCACCCTTAGCCTATCTGACATGGGAAGCCCTACCAGGGGCATCAACTCCTTACCACGTTATGTTTAGGCCAGACAGCATCTTGACTTCTCAGGCCTAGAAGCAGTTTTAAAAAACCAGCCTATCTTCAAGTATTGATGCCCCCGCCAGCAAAGCCTAAGGGATCACAGGACCACGCAAGCCCTCCGACCACAGCAAGGTTGCAACCCCCGGAGGGGAGAGCTGGTAGACGAGATAAGATAAGATAATGTTGCTTATAGCCCAGCCGACCGCAAGGGGCCACATCAGGGCTGTCACCACGTTAAAATCAACTCACAAGTTATTTTAAAAAAAAAAAAAAAAAAAAAAAAAAAAAAAAAACACCTTTCACACATCTCTTTAAATGACATCGTCTAGAAACGCACCAGAAACTTCGTTAAAAATCTTTCATCCGTAAAATCTTAAATCAGATGAAAAATGTTAATCTCTCTCAAAAACTCAAAGATCACGTCAGGCGGGACATCTCTGAACAGGATTTTCATGGACCCCGCTGTAAAATGTTTGTGTCTCACATCGTGCAAGTCCCAACACTCTAAAAGAATATGTTTCATTGTGAGTGGCACATGACATGGAATGCACCACGGCGCTTCTTCATTCTTTAAAAGGTACGAATGGGTAAAATACGAATGGCCGGTGTGCAGCCGGCACAGAACTGTTTCTTCTTTATGACCACCAGACGTAGATGGGAGGAACTCCTTATGGTTTGGACGGATCTGAAAGAGTTTGTTATCCGTCTGTGTGTTCCAGTCCTCCTGCCAGAGGTCTCTCACATAATCATTAATTTTGGGTTTCAGATCTGAGCAAGGGATATAAATATTGGACAATTTCTCTCTTGTGGCATTCTTGGCTAAACGATCAACCATTTCGTTCCCTCCGATGCCAACATGACCAGGAACCCAAGCCAGAATAATGTTGTAACCATCCGCTTTCAACTTGCTAAAAAGCTCAAAGAAATGTAATAGTTCTGGATGCTGAAGGTTGCGGCCAGCTATGGCCTCCAAAGCTGACAGTGAATCCGACAGAACCAGAAAGTCCCTCTTGGTAGACTGTGAAATTATTTTCAATGCCAGAACCAGAGCAGTAAGTTCAGCAGAATAGACGGAGGCATCTGGAGGTATATGTTTTAACAGTATCTGAGAAGGAGCACCAGGGCAATAGGCTGCACAGGCCACTCCATCCTCAGACTTGGAACCGTCAGTGAAAATTTTCTGACAGGATGGAAATTTTGAACAGAGGTCAGCATACAATGCTTTGTATGCCTGAGAGCTGGTGGACTCTTTACGAAAAGCTGCGAGATCAAAACGAATCTCTGGTGTGAAAAAGGTCCACGGAGGCTGATCCGGAAACTTGGAAAAATCAGACACAACTCCTAGGTCTAGACCTGCATTCCGCGCGTGTGGCTGCATACGAACACCAAACGGCGGAATACAGTTAGGGTTGTTTTCGAATTTGTTTTGAAACTGGGGGTCAAAGACACAGTCATAGGCAGGATTCTGTGGTTCTGAGAACAGTCTGATGTAGTAATTTAGAGACATTTTCAGCCTGCGGTTGGACAGTGAGGGTTCACCTGCCTCTGCGTACAGGCTGTACACAGGGGTGGTGCGGAATGCTCCAAGACAGAGACGAAGCCCTTGATGGTGGATAGGGTCCAAGAGTTTCAGATAAGAGGGTCTTGCAGAGCCGTACACAGCACAACCATAGTCCAGTTTGGAGCGGACCAGGGCTCTGTAGAGATGCAGCAAAGTTTTCTTATCAGCGCCCCAGTCAGTGTGTGCTACGACCCGCAGAATATTCAGAGCTTTGTGGCAAGAGGTTTTGAGATTTTTAATGTGGCTGAGAAAGTTGAGTTTTTGATCAAAAATAACTCCAAGGAATTTGGCTTCTTTTACAGCTGGAATGGTGGACTTGTCCAGACGAATTTCAGGATCAGCAAAAAATTGACGAAAATTGTGAAAATGGATTGACTGAGTTTTGGTACGTGAGAAGGTAAACCCGTTTTCCTCGGCCCACTGCTGGATCTTGTTGACACAAAGTTGGAGTCGACGCTGTAAGCTGGGGTAAGAAGCTCCAACTGCGTACAGCGCAAAGTCGTCAACGAACAGGGAGGACTCAGAGCCCTGGCTTACCGATTTCACAATGTCATTAATTTTAATGCTGAAAAGGGCAGGAGAAAGGATGCTCCCCTGAGGTACACCCAACTCCTGCCCATGGATGTCAGAGAGTGCGGTGCCAACACGCACCTGGAACTGTCGATCAGCCAAAAAGTTCTGTATAAACAGAGGCAGGTGACCACGGAAACCAAGTCTGTGCAAGTCCAGAAGAATTCCTGATTTCCATGTGGTGTCATACGCTTTTTCGAGGTCGAAAAAGATAGCGACCACATGCTGTTTATTGACAAAGGCATTGCGGATGGTGGTTTCCAGACGGATTAGATGGTCGGCTGTCAAATGGTATTTCCGGAACCCGCACTGTTGACTGGCCAAAAGGCCATCGGTTTCCAGCTTCCACATCAGACGGGAGTTGACCATCTTCTCCATCAACTTACAGAGGCAGCTAGTCAGAGCTATTGGACGATAGTTGGAAGGGTTGGTAAGGTCCTTTCCAGGCTTTGGATTGGAATGATCAGGGCTTTCCGCCAGGAGGGCGGAAAGCACCCTGTGGTCCAGATATGGTTGTATACTTTAAGAAGGGTCTGGAGACAGCTTTCTGGAAAATGTTTCAAAACCTGATAATGGATCCAGACCAGGGGCAGAATCAGTGCAGGTTTGTAAAGCTGTTTTCAGTTCATTGATTGAAAAAGGGAGATTGTAGGCTTCAGAGTTGTCTGATGTGAAATTGTATAAAGATTTCTCTCTGAGTTGTTTGTTTTTTAAAAAGGCTGCAGATTTATTTGAAGATGAGGAGTTCTGTTGGATGGTGGAAGCCAACAGATTGGCAACAGCTTCTTTGTCAGTGACCAGAGCATCGGCAAGTTTCAAGTGATGAATGGAGGGGTTGGTGTTTTTCCCTTTGATTTTTCTGATGATGTTCCAGACTTTTTTCTTTGAAGTTTTTGATGTCAGCCCGGAGCAGAAGTTTCTCCAAGACTGACGTTTACTGATTTTGAAAGTGTGTCTCGATTTGGCGCGGAGTTTCTGATGGGCTCGAGCGTTGGGACCTGAAGGTCGTTGGTATACCCGACGCTGAGCCCGTTTGCGAACTTTTGAAATTTGTTGGCAGTCTGAATTAAACCAGGGTGTTTTGGGCATTTGGAGTTTGTCGGAAGACATTGGAATACAGGTTTTAGCACAGTTTATCACAGTATTGGTCAGAGATTCTGCTGGGTCTGGACTCTGAAGAAAATCAACTTCCTGGAATTCTTTTGAAATATTGGTTACAAAGAGATCCCAGTTGGCCTTCTTATAATTAAAATGTTGTGAGACAGAAGCGCTCTCAGTTAATACAGGTTTTAAAAGAACAGGGAAATGGTCACTTCCGTGCAGATCGTCATGGACAGACCACTCATAGTCCAGGACCAGCGAGGGGTCACAAATCGACAAATCTAAACACGAAAGTGAACCTGTGGAAGAGTGGAGGTAAGTTGGAGCTCCATCGTTCAGACAACACAAATCAAAGTCTGAAAGGACATCCTCAAGAAGCAGACCTCTGGATGACGAACTGACACTACCCCAAAGAGGATTGTGACCATTAAAGTCACCCAACAGCAAAAAAGGTCGAGGAAGTTCTCCGATCAGACTGACAAGGTCCTGACGACAAACCGGGACAGAAGGTGGCAGATACAGTGAGCAGATTGTAACAGTCTTGTGGAGAGTGACTCTCGCAGCTACAGCCTGAAGGGAGGTAGTCAGAGCGACAGGACTAAACAGCAAAGTTTTGTGTAAAAGAAGGGCAACACCGCCTGACAGTCCCAATGTGGATGGTTGTGCAGGTTTAGAAAGAATATTAAAGCCAGAAAGAGTGAAGGTCTTCTGGCTTTGAATTTTAGTTTCTTGAAGAGCCACGACGGAAGGTTTTACTGTTTGACACAGAAGCTGCAGCTCCTCAAAATTTGAATTTAGGCCACGGATATTCCAATGGATTAGTTTACTACTATCCATGGTGCAGAGGATGAATAGGAGAGAAATCAAGTCATCTCCTCATCATCGTCTGCGTTCAGTGGAGCAAATTTATTGCTTAGTTTCACTGGACTGTTTGGGTCTTCAGACCTGCTGGCAGACTTGCCCACAGGTGAAGAAGGTCTGGATTTTGGAGATGGTGGAGGTTTCTTCCTCATCTCCACCATCTCCACACTTGGTTGAACTCCCTTGCCCGCACGGGCACTGCTCGAGGAAGTTCGAGGCGGGAGGCCTGGCTTTTTCATCTGCCCAGCAGCAGATGGAGTAGACTGCTGGGCAGTCTGAGGGGTGGCGGATTGTTTGCCTCCACCAGGGGCACCCACTTTGGGTTGGGAGGTGGTGGACTTGCTTCCACCCGAGCTTAACGGTCTTCCTTGTAATGTCTTTGAGAAAATAAATTCATCAGTCTGGCAGCAGACTGAACGGGTCGTTACTTTCTTTATTGCTGAAGCATATGAAGACGCTGTTGGTGTCTGACTGCCAACAACCTGCTTACGTGCCTCAAAAAATGAGATCTTCTTTTCTGTTTTAACTTTCTGAATGTTGGACTCCTGGATCCAGACAGGGCAGTTGCGTGAAGAGGAGGGGTGGTCGCCACCGCAGTTTGCGCAATGAGCCGGGTCTTTACATGGCCCATCATGGGTTGCCTTGCAACAAATACCACACACCTCCTCCCCAGAACAGCGATCTCTGACATGTCCAAATTTCTGACATCTGAAACACCTCAACGGGGATGGGACATACAATTGCACACGGACATTTAGGTACCCTACTTTAATGACCTGAGGCAGCACAGGGTTGCAGAATGTCAGAAAGAGGGTGTTGGTGGGCACTCTTTCTGCACCTTTTTTGACTGTCACCCTATGCACCTCTGTCACACTTTGGGATGCAAGTTCTGTCTTGATCTCCACTTCCGACACACCTTTCAAATCCGGGCACCGAATAACTCCCTTGGATGAATTCAATTGCTTATGGGGAGTCACCCGAATCTCTCTGTCCACGAGCTTTTTTGCCTTCAACAGCTGTTCCGATTGTTTTTTTGACCTGCACTGGACGAGGAATGATCCGTTCCGTAGCCTTTTCACAGACTGAGGGTCACCCGCTAGACCTTGGAAGCCCTTCTGGATCGCAAAAGGACTCAGAGCTGAAATGGGCTTTTCCTGCTCCGTCCCTTCTATCACGAGCCAGGAAGCCCAGAAACCTGTCCTCTCCCTTATCTCTATATCCGAGTCACTGTCCGATTCGAAATCCCCTGAAATAGGGGCTGCTGCCTTCCTCTTCTTTTTGGGGGGATGATTTTTGAAAAAGCCATGTTTAGTTTAATTATATTTCGTCTCTCCCTTACCCACCCACCTTGGAGTCCAACTAAGGGGCCAGGGCCAAGAAATCACTGTCTTGACCCCTTCCAGGCTTCAGGAGAGATATACGACAAACAGAACGCCACTACCCCTATCCCCCCTGATCATGCTCAACTCCCGGGAACAGAGAGCCGAGCACTGCAGGGGTTAACTTGGCCAGCGGGAGAACTGCCTGTCTTGACCCAGCCCCAAGAAGGGGAGCCGATTAGTACATGCGGGCCAGAGTGTACCTCCTGTCTAGGAGAGGTCCGAGCCAAAGTGATGTGTTGAGGGCGTTGGCCCTCTCAATCACCAGGATCTCATCCCCCTCCGTCACAGGTCGCACCGCACGGCAAACGCGGCGGATCTTAAGAAGACCACAGAGAGAAAAGGAGTGTGGAAAAGAAGACTTGAAGGGGAGACGAAGATAGAAAAGAGCCAAATAAGAAAGGCAGAAAACAAGAAAAGGAGAAAGGCGGGTTACTATTAGTCAGGATCCTCACCCTTAGCCTATCTGACATGGGAAGCCCTACCAGGGGCATCAACTCCTTACCACGTTATGTTTAGGCCAGACAGCATCTTGACTTCTCAGGCCTAGAAGCAGTTTTAAAAAACCAGCCTATCTTCAAGTATTGATGCCCCCGCCAGCAAAGCCTAAGGGATCACAGGACCACGCAAGCCCTCCGACCACGGCAAGGTTGCAACCCCCGGAGGGTGTCGTAGAGGGAACGGATGGTTCCCTAAATCTTTCTACCATATGAGGAAGAGAATCCCCAAAGGGAAGAGGCCCTTGAGTAGGAGACTGTGTAAGAACTACTTTTCCCTCTGGTCTTTGACGAGCACAGTCAAGCAAATTGTCTCTATAACTAAAGACATTTTTGCAGACAGAGAAAGAGAGGACAGGAACGCCGCCAAAGAAACAGTTACTGCTGCTTCATCTGAGTAAAATACCCTCTGCAAATCTTGCTTGGAAATCGCTCCCTTCTTCCACAGGGACAAAGCAGAGAGGACAGGTCCAGGAACAACAGCAATGAGGCTGATCAATCAACAGAGCCGGCAAGTCTACAATGAGGCTGATCAATCAACAGAGCCGGCAAGTCTACAATGAGGCTGATCAATCAACAGAGCCGGCAAGTCTACAATGAGGCTGATCAATCAACAGAGCCGGCAAGTCTACAATAAGGCTAATCAATCAACAGAGCCGGCAAGTCTACAATGAGGCTAATCAATCAACAGAGCTGGCAAGTCTACAATGAGGCTGATCAATCAACAGAGCCGGCAAGTCTACAATAAGGCTAATCAATCAACAGAGCCGGCAAGTCTACAATGAGGCTAATCAATCAACAGAGCTGGCAAGTCTACAATGAGACTAATCAATCAACAGAGCCGGCAAGTCTACAATGAGGCTGATCAATCAACAGAGCGGGCAAGTCTCAAGAACTAATCAATCTACAGAGCCGGCAAGTCTTAAGAACTAATCAATCAACAGAGCGGGCAAGTCTCAAGAACTAATCAATCAACAGAGCGGGCAAGTCTCAAGAACAAATGGTTCAGAAATGTAACCATCGACGGAAGGTGTGAAGGCAAATAGCGCACGTCTGGATGACTGCGTTCAATCTGAAGGGTAAAATGAGTATTTGCAACTACAGGTCTGTGTTCAGGATACACGGCACTCACTTGTGGATATATGGTGAAAGGAGTATTTGTAACTACAGGTCTGTGTTCAGGATACACGGCACTCACTTATGGATATCATGTGAAGTGAGTACTTGTAACTACAGGTCTGTGTTCAGGATACATGGCACTCACTTGTGGATATCTGGTGAAAGGAGTATTTGTAACTACAGGTCTGTGTTCAGGATACACAGCACTCACTTGTGGATATCTGGTGAAGTGAGTATGAACACGGCACTCACTTGTGGATATCTGGTGAAAGGAGTATTTGTAACTACAGGTCTGTGTTCAGGATACATGGCACTCACTTGTGGATATCTGGTGAAAGGAGTATTTGTAACTACAGGTCTGTGTTCAGGATACACGGCACTCACTTGTGGATATCTGGTGAAAGGAGTATTTGTAACTACAGGTCTGTGTTCAGGATACACGGCACTCACTTGTGGATATCTGGTGAAAAGAGTATTTGTAACTACAGGTCTGTGTTCAGGATACACGGTACTCACTTGTGGATATCTGGTGAAAGGAGTATTTGTAACTACAGGTCTGTGTTCAAGATACACGGCACTCACTTGTGGATATCTGGTTAAAGGAGTATTTGTAACTACAGGTCTGAGTTCAGGATACACGGCACTCACTTGTGGATATCTGGTGAAAAGAGTATTTGTAACTACAGGTCTGTGTTCAGGATACACGGTACTCACTTGTGGATATCTGGTGAAAGGAGTATTTGTAACTACAGGTCTGTGTTCAAGATACACGGCACTCACTTGTGGATATCTGGTGAAAGGAGTATTTGTAACTACAGGTCTGTGTTCAGGATACACGGCACTCACTTGTGGATATCTGGTGTGAGCAAAGCAGAAGTCGAGTAAGGTTTCATTAAAAGCGTCGTGAAACTGCGAGACCATCTTGGAAGCTTGTGGAAGAGAAACAGAATCATCAGTACCAGACTCTTCTAAAAAGGATGATCTAACTCTGACCCCTAGGAAAAGGGGTGGAAGAATCAAAATAAGACTCTGCAAGAGTACTGGTCACAGTAGACCATGCACTGCTGACAGCTGCCAGACAGTACTGGTCACAACACACCATGCATTGCTGACTGCTGCCAGACAGTACTGGTCACAACACACCATGCATTGCTGACTGCTGCCAGACAGTACTGGTCACAACACACCATGCATTGCTGACTGCTGCCAGACAGTACTGGTCACAACACACCATGCATTGCTGACTGCTGCCAGACAGTACTGGTCACAACACACCATGCATTGCTGACTGCTGCCAGACAGTACTGGTCATAACACACCATGCATTGCTGACTGCTGCCAGACAGTACTGGTCATAACACACCATGCATTGCTGACTGCTGCCAGACAGTACTGGTCACATCACACCATGCATTGCTGACTGCTGCCAGACAGTACTGGTCACATCACACCATGCATTGCTGACTGCTGCCAGACAGTACTGGCCACATCACACCATGCATTGCTGACTGCTGCTCTAACCAGACAGTACTGGTCACATCACACCATGCATTGCTGACTGCTGCTCTAACCAGACAGTACTGGTCATAACACACCATGCATTGCTGACTGCTGCTCTAACCAGACAGTACTGGTCACATCACACCATGCATTGCTGATTGCTGCTCTAACCAGACAGTACTGGTCACAACACTCCATGCATTGCTGATTGCTGCTCTAACCAGACAGTACTGGTCACAACACTCCATGCATTGCTGACTGCTGCTCTAACCAGACAGTACTGGTCACATCACACCATGCATTGCTGACTGCTGCTCTAACCAGACAGTACTGGTCACAACACTCCATGCATTGCTGATTGCTGCTCTAACCAGACAGTACTGGTCACAATACACCATGCATTGCTGACTGCTGCCAGACAGTACTGGTCACAACACACCATACATTGCTGACTGCTGCTCTAGCCAGACAGTACTGGTCACATCACACCATGCATTGCTGACTGCTGCTCTAACCAGACAGTACAGGTCACATCACACCATGCATTGCTGACTGCTGCTCTAACCAGACAGTACATGTCACATCACACCATGCATTGCTGACTGCTGCTCTAGCCAGACAGTGCTGGTCACAACACACCATGCATTGTTGACTGCTGCTCTAACCAGACAGTACTGGTCACATCACACCATGCATTGCTGATTGCTGCTCTAACCAGACAGTACTGGTCACAACACACCATTCATTGCTGACTGCTGCCAGACAGTACTGGTCATAACACACCATGCATTGCTGACTGCTGTTCTAACCAGACAGTACTGGTCACATCACACCATGCATTGCTGACTGCTGCCAGACAGTACTGGTCACAACACACCATGCATTGCTGACTGCTGCCAGACAGTACTGGTCATAACACACCATGCATTGCTGACTGCTGCCAGACATTACTGGTCATAACACACCATGCATTGCTGACTGCTGCTCTAACCAGACAGTACTGGTCACATCACACCATGCATTGCTGACTGCTGCTCTAACCAGACAGTACTGGTCACAACACACTATGCATTGCTGACTGCTGCTCTAACCAGACAGTACTGGTCACATCACACCATGCATTGCTGACTGCTGCTCTAACCAGACAGTACATGTCACTTCACACCATGCATTGCTGACTGCTGCTCTAACCAGACAGTACTGGTCACATCACACCACCACGGATTGCTGACTGCTACTCTGGCCAGAGAAAATTCTGAGCTAGTGGCAACATCCTCATAACATTTGTCGCAAAAAAATTATCCGCTCCTCGCTTGTCAGATTCCCATTCACTGGCATCCACACCACACATACCTTGAAATGCACAACTAGAGCGCACCAGTCCTCCCTGCTTTCAAGACCCAGAGATTCGCCTTTCCACACCACTGACCTCCCCTTGGAGTTGCCCTTTTCTGGTAGCTCTCCCAGCCTGTGCCATGTACAGGTGGCAGACTCCACCTGGCACACGTTCAGATACCACCTGCTTCTCCATTATCAGGTGTCCTGGGGTAGAGGCACAGAGGGCACCTGGCACACCTTCCGACACCACCTGCTCCTCCATTATCAGGTATCCTGGGGTAGAGGCACAGAGGGCACCTGGCACACCTTCAGACACCACCTGCTCCTCCATTATCAGGTATCCTGGGGTAGAGGCGCAGAGGGCGCTGGGGGAGACACTGGCCTGTCTCCATTGAACCCAGGACCATAGGCTGGACAGTGAAGCACGGAGCATTGGTTGCTGCCCTAGCCAAAATCAGTGGCCATCAAGACAAAGACGAGAACCATAAATTGTGCACCGCGCGCATTGACTTAGTTCAAGTCTTGCACAAGCTGAATGGGAGGAATGGATTAAAGCTGGTGCACTGACGCAGGTTTCACAAGAGTTGAGCTCGAACACATCTTTCCGACATGACAAGCTGGCTCTGGAAGTGCAAGGAGGAGAAGAAACACTGGTCGACTTGGTGGACACCAGGGCACTTGGTTGGCCAAAGACGAAGTATTTTCCTCCTAACTTGGTGGACACCAGGGCACTTCGTTGGCCAAAGACAAAGTGAAAACAAATAACATTTGGACCATCTGGTGGCCATTTTTTATTTGGACTTTGGAGACGAACAGGAGAAGCGAAGCTAAGTGGCTACATGTTCTTCTTGTCACTGTCCTATATGCTATTTGTTTTCTCCTGAAGAAGACCCAAGAGGTCGAAATGCATTGTGTCTAGTCCTGTACTCTGTGTCCTTGGCGATAACTAACCCCCTCTCTTTCCAAATTTTGCTTCAAAGACAAAGTGTTTTCCTCCTAAGTGGTGAAGGCCAACTCAAACAACTGCTTCTGGGAATTCATGATGGAAACAAAACTCGAGAAGTCAAGTCGAGGGCGTGTTTCCTCACCAAGGAAAAGGAGAAAACTTATTTCAATCACACAGGGTGCATTGGTGTGAACTCACTAAGTGAGATTTACTCCTGTTGGCTTGTTGGTTAAAAGGAAAAGTTAGCTCCCCATTTTTTAAAAATCGTTTTATGGAAATCCTGATGTATGGCATTGTTCCATGCCTAGAGGATATAATGCATTTGTTTGGATCCATGGACAGGTAAGTATGAAGAAATACGAGCACAGATTTCCTAAAAGGAAGGGATACCATATGTACCCAAAGAACTCCCAGTCTTCTGATAGGTGCTACTTTCCAAAAATGTTTGAAAGCATGGACACAATCAATGCATTTTGGTAAAAACACAATCTATCTATAACACCTCTGCAACTTATACAATATCAGTGTTTTAAAACAAGACCTCAGATTTCTGTAAGATCTAAATCTATGGCGAACACCATGGCAACTGAACACCTAATACAAAGACGATCAGGTGAATTCATTTAAACTACAAGCCAGAACCTGTTCAAGCAGATAAGGAAATGTGGAAGGCCCTCAAATAAACAAAAGCCATTAGTGCTGGCTCTGTAAATAAATGAAAATAAAATTTAAAAAAAACCCAGAATCCTGCAAAATGTTCCTGTATCCTTGTAGATGTCAGCAAGCCTATCACTCACCCCTGGTGGCAAGCTGAGGTGAAGATGGAGATCCACCTCTTACCTGTAAAGGTAAATTGACGCCAAGCGGTTTAAGCAGCTTTGATGTCCATGGTCCTGCAGCCATGACAACCTTCTTGGTGCGGCACTGACATTTTGTGGTTGTCACGGTAACCAGAGGTTGTCCTGGGCTGATGGCAGTGACGGGTTCTCCATCACGCAGCACCCCACCACACTGTTGGAACACTTTCTGCAACACAACAGTATCCATCTGTCGTGTGGGAGTGTTCCCCACATGAACATAGTATAACATAGACTTACCCCATCACACTGTTGGAACACTTTCTGCAAAACAACAGTATCTGTCTGTTGTGTGGGACTGTTCCCCACATGAACATAGTATAACATAGACTTACTCCACCACACTGTTGGAACACTTTCTGCAACACAACAGTATCTGTCTGTTGTGTGGGAGTGTTCTCCACATGAACACAGTATAACACAGAAATGCCAGGCCAGTGGCAGCATTTTACAGTGTCAGAGTAATATACTGATTGACCCAACAAGCCAAAAAACAAGCTATATGAAAACAAGTGATAAAATAACAAGTGGACATACACCCAGGGCAGGTGTTGACAGCACTAACATCAAATGTGTCAACGTTTACTGTGTTGTGTGGCAGACCGTGTCATTACTTGCTCTTCCATCCTTGTTCATCACCATTTCCTCAATGTGTCAGACCCTGCCACCTGCCTCTTGACAGACTTGTCCCGTTTTTATAGATACCTATGTCGCCGTGACCTTCCTTTTAACAGCCTTGTCCCGTTTTTATAGATACCTATGTCGCTGTGACCTGTCTTGCTGAGTCAGCATCAGACAGGCCTTTACAACCACTCTCATATCAGACCTTTACAACCACTCTTATGTCAAACCTTTACAACCACTCTCATATCAGACCTTTACAACCACTCTTATGTCAAACTTTTACAACCACTCTCATATCAGACCTTTACAACCCCTCTCATATCAGACCTTTACAACCACTCTTATGTCAAACCTTTACAACCACTCTCATATCAGACCTTTACAACCACTCTTATGTCAAACCTTTACAACCACTCTCATATCAGACCTTTACAACCACTCTCATATCAGACCTTTACAACCACTCTCATATCAGACCTTTACAACCACTCTCATATCAGACCTTTACAACCACTCTCATGTCAAACCTTTACAACCACTCTCACATCAAACCTTTACAACCACTCTCATGTCAAACCTTTACAATCCCTCTCATATCAGACCTTTACAACCACTCTCATGTCAAACCTTTACAACCACTCTCATGTCAAACCTTTACAACCACTCTCATGTCAAACCTTTACAACCACTCTCATGTCAAACCTTTACAACCACTCTCACATCAAACCTTTACAACCACTCTCACGTCAAACCTTTAGAACCACTCTCATATCAAACCTTTACAACCACACTCATGTCAAACCTTTATAACCACTCTCATGTCAAACCTTTACAACCACTCTCATATCAAACCTTTACAACCACTCTCGTATCAAACCTTACAACCACTCTCGTATCAACCTTTACAACCACTCTCATATCAAACCTTTACAACCACTCTCATATCAAACCTTTACAACCACTCTCATGTCAAACCTTTACAACCACTCTCGTATCAAACCTTTACAACCACTCTCGTATCAAACCTTTACAACCACTCTCATATCAAACCTTTACAACCCCTCTCGTATCAAACCTTTACAACCACTCTCGTATCAAACCTTTACAACCACTCTCATGTCAAACTTTACAACCACTCTCATATCAAACCTTTACAACCACTCTCATATCAAACCTTTACAACCACTCTCATATCAAACCTATTAATATCTTCCAGTAACTTGTTGAAAAAAATTTTTTTTGAAGTTGTTGTATATCATCTAACGACCACACTGTTGATCTTAATGACTCATTCAAAGCAAAAGCTGAAATGAATTGCAAGCAAATCTTTGAAAAAAAATTACTTCATACACACTCCCAAAATATCACCTTTGAAAAGGAAGGCTGAACAGTCATATACCCTCATGCCACATGGTCTGTAACCAGCTTTTGGCCAAAGATATGTCATACAATGCAGTCATCTATAGAAAGATCATTTGTCAAGGGTGAACCAAGATGTATACAGCTAGTCTCTGTCTTCTGACAATTTCAAACTGTTTTTCTGGAGATTGCAAGTAGCTTGGCTCCGCGCTTGTAAGACAGGACTGAAAACAATACCATGCATCTATGTGCATGGCATACCAAGCAAAACTTGCGTGTAAGGCCTACTAACCAAAACACTAAAACCTAAAACAGTACAAGTACTGATACCCTCCCTTGAGAGATCTATGGTTTTGAGCACATTTGTCTAACTATACTAACTTTTCTTCCCATGAAAGATTCCCTCCCTTTCATAACTTGATTTCCTGAAGTGCCAATGTTTCTGGCTACACTAGATGTACCTTCCCAGAGTTCAGTTTGCTATAGCTTCAACTTGGAGGACTTGAGCGGCACAGTCAACTTTCATCCACTAAATGGATGTGTCTCTGAGTGTTGCTCAAACTTCCTGACCAACACTGCGGGTGCCAGAATCTCTTGGGCCTGATTGATACTTGGATATATTACGAAGTAAGCATAGAGTAGAGCTGTGTCATATAGTCTCAGACAAGAATGGAAATCCACAGCAACATCTTCATCATCCTCATCAGTCAGCATTAAAAAAAATATTAAAAAAAACTTCTAAAACTCTGTGACCCATGATGGCCTGCTCTGGTGGTGATCTCACTTTTGATTTCCTTTCTACATCTACACTCTTAATGTGTTTGTGTCAAGGTGGCTGGTATGGGCCAATTCATGACAACTGTCACTGGAAAGATGTGTGTCAAGGTGACTGGTATGGGCCAATTCATGACAACTGTCACTGGAAAGATGTGTGTCAAGGTGGCTGGTATGCGCCAATTCATGACAACTGTCACTGGAAAGATGTGTGTCAAGGTGGCTGGTATGGGCCAATTCATGACAACTGTCACTGGAAAGATGTGTGTCAAGGTGGCTGGTATGGGCCAATTCATGAAAACTGTCACTGGAAAGATGTGTGTCAAGGTGGCTGGTACGGGCCAATTCATGACAATTGTCACTGGAAAGATGCAGTGATGCTCTCTGGAGTGGCTGCTCACTCACACTGACTCAGTGACTCAGCAATTATTATCATCAGTGGGCAACTGCTGTCCTGCACATGTTGGATCAGAACAGGCACTACTGAACACCACTGAAGTGACTGAGCCGCAATGCAGCGTCTCCTCTGGTGGGTTGCTTCCTGACGACTTGACACTGACTTATCCCTGTGGCCTGCCAGTACAGGGATTCTGCAGGACAGGTCAGGATGTGGACGGAGGAGCTAGAATGAGTTGTGTGGTAGTAGTGCCACCAAGATACCACAGAATGAGTGGTGTGCTAGTAGTGCCACTGAGATGCCACAGAATGAGTGGTGTGGTAGTAGTGCCACTGAGATGCCACAGAATGAGTGGTGTGATAGCAGTGCCACTGAGATGCCACAGAATGAGTGGTGTGATACCAGTGCCACTGAGATGCCACAGAAAGGCAAGACAGAAAAAAAAGACTTTTGTTCGCTTTTGGGGGAGCATTCCCGTCTTTGTTAAAACTACACCGACCTCCCTGTAATGACTCCCACCCTTTCAACACTCTGAAGATAATTACTGAGAGGCTCCAATGCACCAGATTAAAAACTAGGGACACAAAGAAATATCAATGGACAACGAGGATATAACGAGAGCTAGAAAAAAGCAGATTCCATTTCTTTGATACAGACAACAAACCTTCACCTGTTCATTTTCATATCCTACCTGAAAGGCAGCCAAAGCTTTGTCGGCCCGGAGAACTCCACCCTTGGGATCCAGAAGGCCAGCCATGTGTGATGAATAGGACAGCATAGGATAGCGCTCAGCCAGCTGACTGGCCGACAGCTGCTCAAACTCCATTCCATGACGTTCCATGGCTGAGGTGGTGGAGGTCAGAAACTGACCGTTCTCAGCACCAACATTGAGGAGTCCACACTGCCTGATTTGGAACAGTGTGATTTAGGTTCACCTCTTTGCATTCAGAATACTAGATGAGAATAATTTAGGGGTAGGCAAAGTGAAAGAGTAGGCTATTGCATGTGTGTGTGTGTGTGTGTGTGTGTGTGTGTGTGTGTGTGTGTGCGTGCGTGCGCGTGTGTGTGTGCGCGCGTGCATGTGTGTCTGCGTGTGCATGTGTGTGTGAGTTGGTAAGTATGCTGGTGTGTGCATGTGTAAGTGCGTTTGTGAGTGAATGTGCGCATGCGAGGGTGTCTCTGTGTGTATCTCTCTGGATGTGTGTTTGTGTACGTGTGTGTGTTTGTGTGTGTGCGTGTGTATGCGAGTGCATGCATACATGCATGTATGAGTGGATATGTGCATGCTTGCATGTATGTATATAAACAAGCCCCTGTGTGATTTTCACACCCACCCATCCCCAAAACCCAATCACACACACACACACACACACACATATATATATACACACACACGCATGCACATAACACACACACACACATACACACACACAAGCGCACACACACACACACACATATATACACACACACGCATGCACACTCACACTCACACACACACATTATATATATATATATATATATATATATATATCTTATATTGACATGCAAATGCATGTGTTGGCTGTTGCTTTCTTTTTTCTATTGAACAATTTTTTTTGTTTTTTACAAGACATATACAAGGCACAAATACATGTATGCACACATCAGTAAAAATATGACAATGAAAGGAAAAGTGACAATTAAGTAAGGGTAACACAGCTAAAGAAGCAACATTAAAACAGAACACTTTGGTAGGTTAGCATAGATTAGGTAAGACAAGTTGTAGGAATGTTTAACAAGTAATGCTGAATGATTGTCTCATCAGTATCACAAACCGCCACTATCATATTTATGAGCAAGATTAACAATCTTTTTATATAAATTATCATAGTTGTCATTTATTCTTGAATCCTATGGTATAATACATCATCTCTGCCTCCTCCTCCTTCCCCCACTCTTCCCCACTGTCAGCATACATGGATTTGATTAAAAAAAATTGATAACAAATCATTCTACTCTCTCTGTGTGTCCCTATGCTTTTTACTTGGACTGAAGTGCTTGAAAGAGAGAGAGAGAGAGAGAGAGAGAGAGAGAGAGAGAGAGACAGAGAGAGAAGCAGAGACAAGAGAGAAGCATAGGCAGAGAGAGGAGTGAAAGTGAGAGAAAAAAAAATCAACTCATTCGGAGAGCCCCCCACATGTCTACCCTTATCACCAAAAATAAACGCAACAAGGGAGACAGGAGGGCCTCCGGGTGAAGAGATACAGTCCTCATACTTTACAGTATTTCGATGGCCTAGAGCCAAAGTCGACCATCCCCGCCACGACGGAAGGTTTTACAGTTTGACACAGAAGTTGCAGCTCCTCAAAATTTGAATTTAAGCCACGGATATTCCAATGGATTAGTTTACTACTATCCATGGTGCAGAGGATGAACAGGAGAGAAGTCAGGTCATCTCCTCGTCATCGTCAGCGTTCAGTGGAGCAAATTTATTGCTTAGTTTCACTGGACTGTTTGGGTCTTCAGACCTGCTGGCAGACTTGCCCACAGGTGAAGAAGGTCTGGATTTTGGAGATGGTGGAGGTTTCTTCCTCATCTCCACCATCTCCACACTTGGTTGAACTCCCTTGCCCGCACGGGCACTGCTCGAGGAAGTTCGAGGCGGGAGCGTTGGCTTTTTCATCTGCCCAGCAGCAGATGGAGTAGACTGCTGGGCAGTCTGAGGGTGGCGGATTTTTTGCCTCCACCAGGGGCACCCACTTTGGGTTGGGAGGCGGTGGACTTGCTTCCACCAGAGCTTAACGGTCTTTCTTGCAATGTCTTGGTGAAAGTAAAATTGTCAGTCTGGCAGCAGACTGAACGGGTGGAAACTTTCTTTATAACGGAAGCATAAGAAGACACTGTTGACGTCTGACTGCCAACAACCTGTTTGCGGGCCTCAGATAAGATAAGATAAGATAATGTTGCTTATAGCCCAGCCGACCGCAAGGGGCCACATCAGGGCTGTCACCACGTTAAAATCAACTCACAAGTCATTAAAAAAAAAAAAAAAAAAAAAAAAACCTTTCACACATCTCTTTAAATGACATCTTCTAGAAACGCACCAGAAACTTCATTAAAAATCTTTCTTCCGTAAAATCTTAAATCAGATGAAAAATGTTAATCTCTCTCAAAAAGTCAAGGATCACGTCAGGCGGGACATCCCTGAACAGGATCTTCATGGACTCCGCTGTAAAATGTTTGTGTCTCACATCGTGCAAGTCCCAACACTCTAAAAGAATATGTTTCATTGTGAGTGGCACATGACATGGAATGCACCACGGAGCTTCTTCACTCTTTAAAAGGTAGGAATGAGTAAAATACGAATGGCCGGTGTGCAGCCGGCACAGAACCGTTTCCTCTTTACGACCACCAGACGTAGATGGGAGGAACTCCTTAAGGTTTGGACGGATCCGAAAGAGTTTGTTATCCGTCTGGGTATTCCAATCCTCCTGCCAGAGGTCTTTCACATAATCATTAATTTTGGGTTTCAGATCTGAGCAGGGGATATATATGTTGGACAATTTCTCTCTTGTAGCATTCTTGGCTAGACGATCAACCATTTCGTTACCTCCGATGCCAACATGACCAGGAACCCAAGCCAGAATAATGTTGTAACCATCCACTTTCAACTTGCTAAAAAATTCAAAGAAATGTAAAAGTTCTGGATGCTGAAGGTTGCGGCCAGCTATGGCCTCCAAAGCTGACAGCGAATCCGACAGAACCAGAAAGTCCCTCTTGGTAGATTGTGAAATTATTTTCAATGCCAGAACCAGAGCAGTAAGTTCAGCAGAATAGACAGAGGCATCTGGAGGTATATGTTTTAACAGTATCTGAGAAGGAGCACCAGGGCAATAGGCTGCACAGGCCACTCCATCCTCAGACTTGGAACCGTCAGTGAAAATTTTCTGACAGGATGGAAATTTTGAACAGAGGTCAGCATACAATGCCTTGTATGCCTGAGAGCTGGTGGACTCTTTACGAAAAGCTGCGAGATCAAAACGAATCTCTGGTGTGAAAAAGGTCCACGGAGGCTGATCCGGAAACTTGGAAAAATCAGACACAACTCCTAGGTCTAGACCTGCATTCCGCGCGTGAGGCTGCATACGAACACCAAACGGCGGAATACAGTTAGGGTTGTTTTCGAATTTGTTTTGAAACTGGGGGTCAAAGACACAGTCATAGGCAGGATTCTGAGGTTCTGAGAACAGTCTGATATAGTAATTTAGGGACATTTTCAGCCTGCGGTTGGACAGTGAGGGTTCACCTGCCTCTGCGTACAGGCTGTACACAGGGGTGGTGCGGAATGCTCCAAGACAGAGACGAAGCCCTTGATGGTGGATAGGGTCCAAGAGTTTCAGATAAGAGGGTCTTGCAGAGCCGTACACAGCACAACCATAGTCCAGTTTGGAGCGGACCAGGGCTCTGTAGAGATGCAGCAAAGTTTTCTTATCAGCGCCCCAGTCAGTGTGTGCTACGACCCGCAGAATATTCAGAGCTTTCTGGCAAGAGGTTTTGAGATTTTTAATGTGGCTGAGAAAGTTGAGTTTTGATCAAAAATAACTCCAAGGAATTTGGCTTCTTTTACAGCTGGAATGGTGGACTTGTCCAGACGAATTTCAGGATCAGCAAAAAATTGACGAAAATTGTGAAAATGGATTGACTGAGTTTTGGTATGTGAGAAGGTAAACCCGTTTTCCTCGGCCCACTGCTGGATCTTGTTGACACAAAGTTGGAGTCGACGCTGTACGCTGGGGTAAGAAGCTCCCATTGCGTACAGCGCAAAGTCGTCAACGAACAGAGAGGACTCAGAGCCCTGGCTTACCGATTTCACAATGTCGTTGATTTTAATGCTGAAAAGAGCAGGAGAAAGGATGCTCCCTTGAGGGACACCCAACTCCTGCCCATGGATGTCAGAGAGTGTGGTGCCAACACGCACCTGGAACTGTCGATCAGCCAAAAAGTTCTGTATGAACAGAGGCAGGTGACCACGAAAACCAAGTCTGTGCAGGTCCAGAAGAATTCCTGATTTCCATGTGGTATCATATGCTTTTTCGAGGTCGAAAAAGATAGCGACCACATGCTGTTTATTGACAAAGGCATTGCGGATGGTGGTTTCCAGACGGATTAGATGGTCAACTGTCGAGTGGTATTTCCGGAAACCGCACTGTTCACTGGCCAAAAGGCCATCGGTTTCCAGCTTCCACATCAGACGGGAGTTGACCATCTTTTCCATCAACTTACAGAGGCAGCTAGTCAGAGCTATCGGACGATAGTTGGAAGGGTTGGTAAGGTCCTTTGCAGGCTTTGGAATTGGAATGATCAGGGCTTTCCGCCAGGAGGGCGGAAAGTACCCTGTGGTCCAGATATGGTTGTATACTTTAAGAAGAGTCTGGAGACAGCTTTCTGGAAAATGCTTCAAAACCTGATAATGAATATCATCCAGACCAGGGGCAGAATCAGTGCAGGTTTGTAAAGCTGTTTTCAGTTCATTGATTGAAAAAGGGAGATTGTAGGCTTCAGAGTTGTCTGATGTGAAATTGTATAAAGATTTCTCTCTGAGCTGTTTGTTTTTTAAAAAGGCTGCAGATTTATTTGAAGATGAGGAGTTCTGTTGGATGGTGGAGGCCAACAGATTGGCAACAGCTTCTTTGTCAGTGATCAGAGCATCGGCAAGTTTCAAGTGATGAATGGAGGGGTTGGTGTTTTTCCCTTTGATTTTTCTGATGATGTTCCAGACTTTTTTCTTTGAAGTTTTTGATGTCAGCCCGGAGCAAAAGTTTCTCCAAGACTGATGTTTACTGATTTTGAAAGTGTGTCTCGATTTGGCGCGGAGTTTCTGATGGGCTCGAGCGTTGGAACCTGAAGGTCGTTGGTATACCCGACGCTGAGCCCGTTTGCAAACTTTTGAAATTTGTTGGCAGTCTAAATTAAACCAGGGTGTTTTGGGCATTTGGAGTTTATTGGAAGACATTGGAATACAGGTTTTAGCACACTTTATCACAGTGTTAGTCAGAGATTCAGCTGGGTCTGGACTCTGAAGAAAATCAGTGTCCTGGAATTCTTTCAAAATATTGGTGGCAAAAAGATTCCAGTTGGCCTTCTTATAATTAAGATGTTGTGAGACAGAGATGTTTTCAGTTAATAAGGGTTTTAAAAGAACAGGGAAATGGTCACTTCCGTGCAGATCGTCATGGACAGACCACTCATAGTCCAGGACCAGCGAGGGGTCACAAATCGACAAATCTAAGCACGAAAGTGAACCTGTGGAAGAGTGGAGGTAAGTTGGAGCTCCATCGTTCAGACAACACAAATCAAAGTCTGAAAGGACATCCTCAAGAAGCAGACCTCTGGATGACGAACTGACACTACCCCAAAGAGGATTGTGACCATTAAAGTCACCCAACAGCAAAAAAGGTCGAGGAAGTTCTTCGATCAGACTGACAAGGTCCTGACGACAAACCGGGACAGAAGGTGGCAGATACAGTGAGCAGATTGTAACAGTCTTGTGGAGAGTGACTCTCGCAGCTACAGCCTGAAGGGAGGTAGTCAGAGCGACAGGACTAAACAGCAAAGTTTTGTGTAAAAGAAGGGCAACACCACCTGACAGTCCCAATGTGGATGGTTGTGCCGGTTTAGAAAGAATATTAAAGCCAGAAAGAGTGAAGGTCTTCTGGCTTTGAATTTTAGTTTCCTGAAGAGCCACGACGGAAGGTTTTACAGTTTGACACAGAAGTTGCAGCTCCTCAAAATTTGAATTTAGGCCACGGATATTCCAATGGATTAGTTTACTACTATCCATGGTGCAGAGGATGAACAGGAGAGAAGTCAGGTCATCTCCTCGTCATCGTCTGCGTTCAGTGGAGCAAATTTATTGCTTAGTTTCACTGGACTGTTTGGGTCTTCAGACCTGCTGGCAGACTTGCCCACAGGTGAAGAAGGTCTGGATTTTGGAGATGGTGGAGGTTTCTTCCTCATCTCCACCATCTCCACACTTGGTTGAACTCCCTTGCCCGCACGGGCACTGCTCGAGGAAGTTCGAGGCGGGAGGCCTGGCTTTTTCATCTGCCCAGCAGCAGATGTAGTAGACTGCTGGGCAGTCTGAGGGGTGGCGGATTTTTTGCCTCCACCAGGGGCACCCACTTTGGGTTGGGAGGCGGTGGACTTGCTTCCACCAAAGCTTAACGGTCTTTCTTGCAATGTCTTGGTGAAAGTAAAATTGTCAGTCTGGCAGCAGACTGAACGGGTGGAAACTTTCTTTGTAACGGAAGCATAAGAAGACACTGTTGACGTCTGACTGCCAACAACCTGTTTGCGGGCCTCAAAAAACGAAATTTTCTTTTCAGTCTTCACTCTTTGGATGGTGGACTCCTGAACCCAAACAGGGCAGTTGCGTGAAGAGGAGGGGTGGTCGCCACCGCAGTTCGCACAATGAGCCGGGTCTTTACACGGCCCATCATGGGTTGCCTTGCAACAAACACCACACACCTCCTGCCCAGAACAGCGGTCTCTGACATGTCCAAACTTCTGGCATTTGAAACACCTCAACGGGGATGGGACATACAGTTGGACACGTACATTTAAGTATCCGACTTTAATGACCGGAGGCAGCACAGGGTTGCAGAATGTCAGAAAGAGGGTGTTGGTGGGCACTCTTTCTGCACCTTTTTTGACTGTCACCCTATGTACCTCTGTCACACCTTGGGACGCAAGTTCTGTCTTGATCTCCGCTTCCGAGACACCTTTCAAATCCGGGCACCGAATAACCCTTTGGTCGAATTTAACTGCTTATGGGGGGTCACCCGGATCTCTCTGTCCACAAGTTTTGTTGCCCTCAGCAGCTGCTCCGATTGCCTCTTTGATCTGCACTGGACGAGGAAAGTGCCATTCCGTAGCCTTTTCACTGACTGAGGGTCACCTGCTAGACCCTGAAAGCCCTTCTGAATAGCAAAAGGACTCAGAGCAGAAATAGGCTTTTCCTGCTCTGTCCCTTCAACCACAAGCCAGGAAGCCCAAAAACCTGTCCTCTGTCTCGTCTCCATATCCGAGTCACTGTCGGAATCGTTATGACCAGAAATGGGGTCCACTGCCTTCCTCTTTTTTATGGGGGGTGTGATTTTGGATAAAGCCATGATTTATGTTTAGAAATTTCGTCTCTCCCTTACCCACCCACCATGGAGTCCAACTAAGGGGCCAGGGCCAAGAACTCATTGTCTTGACCCCTTCCAGGCTTCAGGAGAGATATACGACAAACAGAAGCCTACTGACCCTATCCCCCCTGATCATGCCCAACTCCCGGGAACAGAGAGCTGAGCACTGCAGGGGTTACCTTGGCCAGTCGGAGAACTGCCTGTCTTGACCCAGCCCCATGAAGGGGAAGCCGATTGATACACCCGGGCCAGAGTGTACCTCCTGTCTAGGAGAGGTCCGAGCCAAAGTGATGTGTTGAGGGCGTTGGCCCTCTCAATCACCAGGATCTCATCCCCCTCCGTCACAGGTCGCACCGCACGGCGAACGCGGCGGATCTTAAGAAGACCACAGAGAGAAAAAGAGTGTGCAAAAGAAGGCTTGAGATAAGATAAGATAATGTTGCTTATAGCCCAGCCGACCGCAAGGGGCCACATCAGGGCTGTCACCACGTTAAAATCAACTCACAAGTCAAAAAAAAAAAAAAAAAAAAAAAAAAAAAAAAAACCTTTCACACATCTCTTTAAATGACATCTTCTAGAAACGCACCAGAAACTTCATTAAAAATCTTTCTTCCGTAAAATCTTAAATCAGATGAAAAATGTTAATCTCTCTCAAAAAGTCAAGGATCACGTCAGGCGGGACATCCCTGAACAGGATCTTCATGGACTCCGCTGTAAAATGTTTGTGTCTCACATCGTGCAAGTCCCAACACTCTAAAAGAATATGTTTCATTGTGAGTGGCACATGACATGGAATGCACCACGGAGCTTCTTCACTCTTTAAAAGGTAGGAATGAGTAAAATACGAATGGCCGGTGTGCAGCCGGCACAGAACCGTTTCCTCTTTACGACCACCAGACGTAGATGGGAGGAACTCCTTAAGGTTTGGACGGATCCGAAAGAGTTTGTTATCCGTCTGGGTATTCCAATCCTCCTGCCAGAGGTCTTTCACATAATCATTAATTTTGGGTTTCAGATCTGAGCAGGGGATATATATGTTGGACAATTTCTCTCTTGTAGCATTCTTGGCTAAACGATCAACCATTTCGTTACCTCCGATGCCAACATGACCAGGAACCCAAGCCAGAATAATGTTGTAACCATCCACTTTCAACTTGCTAAAAAATTCAAAGAAATGTAAAAGTTCTGGATGCTGAAGGTTGCGGCCAGCTATGGCCTCCAAAGCTGACAGCGAATCCGACAGAACCAGAAAGTCCCTCTTGGTAGATTGTGAAATTATTTTCAATGCCAGAACCAGAGCAGTAAGTTCAGCAGAATAGACAGAGGCATCTGGAGGTATATGTTTTAACAGTATCTGAGAAGGAGCACCAGGGCAATAGGCTGCACAGGCCACTCCATCCTCAGACTTGGAACCGTCAGTGAAAATTTTCTGACAGGATGGAAATTTTGAACAGAGGTCAGCATACAATGCCTTGTATGCCTGAGAGCTGGTGGACTCTTTACGAAAAGCTGCGAGATCAAAACGAATCTCTGGTGTGAAAAAGGTCCACGGAGGCTGATCCGGAAACTTGGAAAAATCAGACACAACTCCTAGGTCTAGACCTGCATTCCGCGCGTGAGGCTGCATACGAACACCAAACGGCGGAATACAGTTAGGGTTGTTTTCGAATTTGTTTTGAAACTGGGGGTCAAAGACACAGTCATAGGCAGGATTCTGAGGTTCTGAGAACAGTCTGATATAGTAATTTAGGGACATTTTCAGCCTGCGGTTGGACAGTGAGGGTTCACCTGCCTCTGCGTACAGGCTGTACACAGGGGTGGTGCGGAATGCTCCAAGACAGAGACGAAGCCCTTGATGGTGGATAGGGTCCAAGAGTTTCAGATAAGAGGGTCTTGCAGAGCCGTACACAGCACAACCATAGTCCAGTTTGGAGCGGACCAGGGCTCTGTAGAGATGCAGCAAAGTTTTCTTATCAGCGCCCCAGTCAGTGTGTGCTACGACCCGCAGAATATTCAGAGCTTTCTGGCAAGAGGTTTTGAGATTTTTAATGTGGCTGAGAAAGTTGAGTTTTTGATCAAAAATAACTCCAAGGAATTTGGCTTCTTTTACAGCTGGAATGGTGGACTTGTCCAGACGAATTTCAGGATCAGCAAAAAATTGACGAAAATTGTGAAAATGGATTGACTGAGTTTTGGTACGTGAGAAGGTAAACCCGTTTTCCTCGGCCCACTGCTGGATCTTGTTGACACAAAGTTGGAGTCGACGCTGTACGCTGGGGTAAGAAGCTCCCACTGCGTACAGCGCAAAGTCGTCAACGAACAGAGAGGACTCAGAGCCCTGGCTTACCGATTTCACAATGTCGTTGATTTTAATGCTGAAAAGAGCAGGAGAAAGGATGCTCCCTTGAGGGACACCCAACTCCTGCCCATGGATGTCAGAGAGTGTGGTGCCAACACGCACCTGGAACTGTCGATCAGCCAAAAAGTTCTGTATGAACAGAGGCAGGTGACCACGAAAACCAAGTCTGTGCAGGTCCAGAAGAATTCCTGATTTCCATGTGGTATCATATGCTTTTTCGAGGTCGAAAAAGATAGCGACCACATGCTGTTTATTGACAAAGGCATTGCGGATGGTGGTTTCCAGACGGATTAGATGGTCAACTGTCGAGTGGTATTTCCGGAAACCGCACTGTTCACTGGCCAAAAGGCCATCGGTTTCCAGCTTCCACATCAGACGGGAGTTGACCATCTTCTCCATCAACTTACAGAGGCAGCTAGTTAGAGCTATTGGACGATAGTTCGAAGGGTTGGTAAGGTCCTTTCCAGGCTTTGGAATTGGAATGATCAGGGCTTTCCGCCAGGAGGGCGGAAAGCACCCTGTGGTCCAGATATGGTTGTATACTTTAAGAAGGGTCTGGAGACAGTTTTCTGGAAAATGTTTCAAAACCTGATAATGAATATCATCCAGACCAGGGGCAGAATCAGTGCAGGTTTGTAAAGCTGTTTTCAGTTCATTGATTGAAAAAGGGAGATTGTAGGCTTCAGAGTTGTCTGATGTGAAATTGTATAAAGATTTCTCTCCGAGTTGTTTGTTTTTTAAAAAGGCTGCAGATTTATTTGAAGATGAGGAGTTCTGTTGGATGGTGGAAGCCAACAGATTGGCAACAGCTTGTTTGTCAGTGACCAGAGCATCGGCAAGTTTCAAGTGATGAATGGAGGGGTTGGTGTTTTTCCCTTTGATTTTTCTGATGATGTTCCAGACTTTTTTCTTTGAAGTTTTTGATGTCAGCCCGGAGCAAAAGTTTCTCCAAGACTGACGTTTACCGATTTTGAAAGTGTGTCTCGATCTGGCGCGGAGTTTCTGATGGGCTCGAGCGTTGGGACCTGAAGGTCGTTGGTATACCCGACGCTGAGCCCGTTTGCGAACTTTTGAAATTTGTTGGCAGTCTAAATTAAACCAGGGTGTTTTGGGCATTTGGAGTTTATTGGAAGACATTGGAATACAGGTTTTAGCACACTTTATCACAGTGTTAGTCAGAGATTCAGCTGGGTCTGGCCTCTGAAGAAAATCAGTGTCCTGGAATTCCTTCAAAATATTGGTGGCAAAAAGATTCCAGTTGGCCTTCTTATAATTAAGATGTTGTGAGACAGAGATGTTTTCAGTTAATAAGGGTTTTAAAAGAACAGGGAAATGGTCACTTCCGTGCAGATCGTCATGGACAGACCACTCATAGTCCAGGACCAGCGAGGGGTCACAAATCGACAAATCTAAACACGAAAGTGAACCTGTGGAAGAGTGGAGGTAAGTTGGAGCTCCATTGTTCAGACAACACAAATCAAAGTCTGAAAGGACATCCTCAAGAAGCAGACCTCTGGATGACGAACTGACACTACCCCAAAGAGGATTGTGACCATTAAAGTCACCCAACAGCAAAAAAGGTCGAGGAAGTTCTTCGATCAGACTGACAAGGTCCTGACGACAAACCGGGACAGAAGGTGGCAGATACAGTGAGCAGATTGTAACAGTCTTGTGGAGAGTGACTCTCGCAGCTACAGCCTGAAGGGAGGTAGTCAGAGCGACAGGACTAAACAGCAAAGTTTTGTGTAAAAGAAGGGCAACACCGCCTGACAGTCCCAATGTGGATGGTTGTGCCGGTTTAGAAAGAATATTAAAGCCAGAAAGAGTGAAGGTCTTCTGGCTTTGAATTTTAGTTTCCTGAAGAGCCATGACGGAAGGTTTTACAGTTTGACACAGAAGTTGCAGCTCCTCAAAATTTGAATTTAGGCCACGGATATTCCAATGGACTAGTTTACTACTATCCATGGTGCAGAGGATGAACAGGAGAGAAGTCAGGTCATCTCCTCGTCATCGTCTGCATTCAGTGGAGCAAATTTATTGCTTAGTTTTCACTGGACTGTTTGGGTCTTCAGACCTGCTGGCAGACTTGCCCACAGGTGAAGAAGGTCTGGATTTTGGAGATGGTGGAGGTTTCTTCCTCATCTCCACCATCTCCACACTTGGTTGAACTCCCTTGCCCGCACGGGCACTGCTCGAGGAAGTTCGAGGCGGGAGGCCTGGCTTTTTCATCTGCCCAGCAGCAGATGGAGTAGACTGCTGGGCAGTCTGAGGGGTGGCGGATTTTTTGCCTCCACCAGGGGCACCCACTTTGGGTTGGAAGGCGGTGGACTTGCTTCCACCAGAGCTTAACGGTCTTTCTTGCAATGTCTTGGTGAAAGTAAAATTGTCAGTCTGGCAGCAGACTGAACGGGTGGAAACTTTCTTTATAACGGAAGCATAAGAAGACACTGTTGACGTCTGACTGCCAACAACCTGTTTGCGGGCCTCAAAAAACGAAATTTTCTTTTCAGTCTTCACTCTTTGGATGGTGGACTCCTGAACCCAAACAGGGCAGTTGCGTGAAGAGGAGGGGTGGTCGCCACCGCAGTTCGCACAATGAGCCGGGTCTTTACACGGCCCATCATGGGTTGCCTTGCAACAAACACCACACACCTCCTGCCCAGAACAGCGGTCTCTGACATGTCCAAACTTCTGGCATTTGAAACACCTCAACGGGGATGGGACATACAGTTGGACACGTACATTTAAGTACCCTACTTTAATGACCGGAGGCAGCACAGGGTTGCAGAATGTCAGAAAGAGGGTGTTGGTGGGCACTCTTTCTGCACCTTTTTTGACTGTCACCCTATACACCTCTGTCACACCTTGGGACGCAAGTTCTGTCTTGATCTCCGCTTCCGAGACACCTTTCAAATCCGGGCACCGGATAACCCCTTTGGTCGAATTTAACTGCTTATGGGGGGTCACCCGGATCTCTCTGTCCACGAGTTTTGTTGCCCTCAGCAGCTGCTCCGATTGCCTCTTTGATCTGCACTGGACGAGGAAAGTGCCATTCCGTAGCCTTTTCACTGACTGAGGGTCACCTGCTAGACCCTGAAAGCCCTTCTGAATAGCAAAAGGACTCAGAGCAGAAATAGGCTTTTCCTGCTCTGTCCCTTCAACCACAAGCCAGGAAGCCCAAAAACCTGTCCTCTGTCTCGTCTCCATATCCGAGTCACTGTCGGAATCGTTATGACTAGAAACGGGGTCCACTGCCTTCCTCTTCTTTATGGGGGGTGTGATTTTGGATAAAGCCATGATTTATGTTTAGAAATTTCGTCTCTCCCTTACCCACCCACCATGGAGTCCAACTAAGGGGCCAGGGCCAAGAACTCATTGTCTTGACCCCTTCCAGGTTTCAGGAGAGATATACGACAAACAGAAGCCTACTGACCCTATCCCCCCTGATCATGCCCAACTCCCGGGAACAGAGAGCTGAGCACTGCAGGGGTTACCTTGGCCAGTCGGAGAACTGCCTGTCTTGACCCAGCCCCACGAAGGGGAAGCCGATTGATACACACCGGGCCAGAGTGTACCTCCTGTCTAGGAGAGGTCCGAGCCAAAGTGATGTGTTGAGGGCGTTGGCCCTCTCAATCACCAGGATCTCATCCCCCTCCGTCACAGGTCGCACTGCACGGCGAACGCGGCGGATCTTAAGAAGACCACAGAGAGAAAAAGAGTGTGCAAAAGAAGGCTTGAAAGGGAGACGAAGAAAGAAAAGAACCGTTAAGAAAGGCAGAAGACAGAATAGGAAAAAGGTGGGTTACTATTTGTCTGGGCCCTCACTCCTAACCTTTCTGACATGGGAGACCCTACCAGGGGCATCAATTCCTACCACGTAATGCTTGGCCAGTCAGCAGCTTGGCTATACAGGCCTAGAAGCATTGACAACAACTAACCATCTAGTCGAGTATTGATGCCCCCGTCAGCAAAGCCTAAAAGATCACTGGACACGCAAGCCCTCCGACCACGGCAAGGTTGCAACCCCCGGAGGGCTAATGCCAGTTGCTGATTAGTTGCCAACAAACTGTTGGTATTGCAAAAACAAAACAAAAACAAAAAACTGTTGGTATTGCTGTTCAGTTACTGTAACATCACACAAAAAGCTAGGTCAGTTCCCTTTCTGTTTGTTTGACTAACAAAGTGCATTCTTGGTCTATATGATGTGGCCTTTCAAACAAATAAAATGGAGGCAAAACATTAGTTGTGTGATCTGGTTCCCATTTCTGTGGCTAGCAGACAAAGAGATGTTGAAAATGGTGCGATGCCAAAAAAGTCAAGGTTGAACAAAGTCGGCATGATAAGTCACCATGTACCATGATTACTTCTACATTTTATTACATCTACCCCTCACTCCCTCCTCCCCCCACCTCCCCCCCCCCCCACTCCCCTCCTTGAGATGGACAAACAGAACAACCAAGATGTGCAAGAATGACACATCAGTGAGAACCGAGAGTGGATGTTGAACCAAGTGTCGCTTTTAGTATGGTCGACTGGTTGGACATCCACACTAAGTCGATCTGTTGTTGGGCCAGGAGAAAAGACAGGAACAGCTGGGCTTGCCATTTGGAAAAACAAAGATAGTGTCCAGTAGAAAAGACAGGAACAGCTGGGCTTGCCATTTGGAGAAACAAGGATGGTGTCCAGTTCTCAACACTGCTGAACTTCAGGAACACGCCAAGCCAGACAACTGGAACAAGCCCTGCACAACGAACCCTACTTCTAACTCCAGAAAAACTCCTGGCACTAAGGCTCAACCTTGAACCTGAAGCAGATAGCAGAAAACTCTATGCCACTCAAAGTAAGCAAAAAAAAGAATTTTGACAGACATTCCTCTAGAAGAAGGAGAAGAAGTGAGAATTGATCCTTCTGCACTTGGCAAGAAGACTTGGACCAAAGCAACTGATGTCCGACGTTACAAGCGATCCTATGCAATGGAAATGAACAGAACCATGTATTGTGGAAACAGAATCCACCTGAAGAAGGCACCTGAGGTGAAACCTTCTGCTCTTTTTAACACCAGGCTTATGTGGCACCTGGAAGAGGAGGAACACTTCAGACCACAGCAGGCAGCTTTCAGGCAGGACCAATCAACAGAGGACCAGGTCAGCTACATTCCACAGGCAACTGAAGGTGCTTTTCGGGGAAAAAAAAGACACACCTTGCCATCTGGAATGACCTGGAGAAAGCCTTTGACCAGGTGTGGAAGGAGGACCTGAAGCTGAAACTACACCAATGTGGTGTTGCTGGCTGCATGTACAGGTGGATAGAACAGTTCCTCCACAACAGGAAAGCCAAAGTCCAGGTTGAGCAACACCTCAGGAAGAAAAAGATCTTCAGGCAAGGGTTCCTCAGGGAACAGTGCTGTCTCCAACCCTGTTTTTTCTTTTCATTGAGAAATCCTACAGTGAATGCCCAAGAATGTAAAGGGGAGCCATCTACGCAGATGACTTTACACTCTGGTGCAGTGACGAGTATCTGACCACTGCCAGCTACAGACTGCAACAAGCTCTCAAGGAGATTGAGTTATGGGCCAAGTCATGGCTGGACAAGATGAATGAGGAAAAGACCACATACACTGTTTTCAGCCCCTCCAACCAACAACAAAAATCCAGATGAAGCTGAATTCGAAAGAACTGAAAGCTGAAGACACACTCACATACCTGGGAGTCACCCTGGATCAAAGACTCACCTGGAAAACCCAGCTGCCAAAAAATCAAGCCAGGGCTAAGATCAGGCTGACACTGATGGAAAAGTTGTCCTGCACAAAGTGGGGTGCTGACCAGAATGTCTTGAAGAAGTTGTCCAGCACAAAGTGGGGTGCTGACCGGAATGTCTTGAAGAAGTTGCCCTGCACAAAGTGGGGTGCTGACCGGAATGTCTTGAAGAAGTTGTCCTGCACAAAGTGAGGCGCTGACCGGAATGTCTTGAAGAAGTTGTCCAGCACAAAGTGGGGTGCTGACCAGAATGTCTTGAAGAAGTTGTCCTGCACAAAGTGGGGTGCTGACCGGAATGTCTTGAAGAAGTTGTCCAGCACAAAGTGGGGTGCTGACCGGAATGTCTTGAAGAAGTTGTCCTGCACAAAGTGGGTGCTGACCAGAATGTCTTGAAGAAGTTGCCCTGCACAAAGTGGGGTGCTGACTGGAATGTCTTGAAGAAGTTGTCCTGCACAAAGTGGGGTGCTGACCGGAATGTCTTGAAGAAGTTGTCCTGCACAAAGTGGGGTGCTGACCACAATGTCTTGAAGAAGTTGTCCACCACAAAGATAAGATAACGTTGCTTATAGCCCAGCCGACCGCAAGGGGCCACATCAGGGCTGTCACCACGTTAAAATCAACTCACAAGTCATTTTAAAAAAAAAAAAAGAAAAACTTTCATACATCTCTTTAAATGACATCTTCTAAAACGCACCAGAAACTTCATTAAAAATCTTTCTTCCGTAAAATCTTAATCAGATGAAAAATGTTAATCTCTCTCAAAAACTCAAAGATCACGTCAGGCGGGACATCTCTGAACAGGATTTTCATGGACTCGGCTGTAAAATGTTTGTGTCTCACATCGTGCAAGTCCCAACACTCTAAAAGAATATGTTTCATTGTGAGTGGCACATGACATGGAATGCACCACAGAGCTTCTTCACTCTTTAAAAGGTATGAATGGGTAAAATACGAATGGCCGGTGTGCAGCCGGCACAGAGCTGTTTCTTCTTTACGACCACCAGACGTAGATGGGAGGAACTCTTTAAGGTTTGGACGGATCTGAAAGAGTTTGTTATCCGTCTGTGTATTCCAATCCTCCTGCCAGAGGTCTCTCACATGATCGTTAATTTTGGGTTTCAGATCTGAGCAAGGGATATATATGTTGGACAATTTCTCTCTTGTGGCATTCTTGGCTAAACATCAACCATTTGTTCCCTCCGATGCCAACATGACCAGGAATCCAAGCCAGAATAATGTTATAACTATTCGCTTTCAACTTGCTAAAAAGTTCAAAGAAATGTAATAGTTCTGGATGCTGAAGGTTGCGGCCAGCTATGGCCTCCAAAGCTGACAGCGAATCCGACAGAACCAGAAAGTCCCTCTTTGTAGATTGTGAAATTATCTTCAATGCCAGAACCAGAGCAGTAAGTTCAGCAGAATAGACAGAAGCATCTGGAGGTATATGTTTTAACAGTATCTGAGAAGGAGCACCAGGGCAATAGGCTGCACAGGCCACTCCATCCTCAGACTTGGAATCGTCAGTGAAAATTTTCTGACAGGATGGAAATTTTGAACAGAGGTCAGCATACAAGACCTTGTATGCCTGAGAGCTGGTAGACTCTTTACGAAAAGCTGCAATATCAAAACGAATCTCTGGTGTGAAAAAGGTCCACGGAGGCTGATCCGGAAACTTGGAAAAATCAGACACAACTCCTAGGTCTAGACCTGCATTCCGCGCGTGAGGCTGCATACGAACACCAAACGGCGGAATACAGTTAGGGTTGTTTTTGAATTTGCTTTGAAACTGGGGGTCACAAGACACAGTCACAGGCAGGATTCTGTGGTTCTGAGAACAGTCGATATAGTAATTTAGAGACATTTTCAGCCTGCGGTTGGACAGTGAGGGTTCACCTGCCTCTGCGTACAGGCTGTACACAGGGGTGGTGCGGAATGCTCCAAGACAGAGACGAAGCCCTTGATGGTGGATAGGGTCCAAGAGTTTTAGGTAAGACGGTCTTGCAGAGCCATATACAGCACAACCATAGTCCAGTTTGGAGCAGACCAAGGCTCTGAAGAGGTGCAGCAAAGTTTTCTTATCAGCGCCCCAGTCAGTGTGTGCTACGACCCGCAGAATATTCAGAGCTTTCTGGCAAGAGGTTTTGAGGTTTTTGATGTGGCTGAGAAAGTTGAGTTTTTGATCAAAAATAACTCCTAGGAATTTGGCTTCTTTTACAGCTGGAATGGTGGACTTGTCCAGACGAATTTCAGGATCAGCAAAAAATTGACGAAAATTGTGAAAATGGATTGACTGAGTTTTGGTACGTGAGAAGGTAAACCCGTTTTCCTCGGCCAACTGCTGGATCTTGTTGACACAAAGTTGGAGTCGACGCTGTAAGCTGGGGTAAGAAGCTCCAACTGTGTACAGCGCAAAGTCATCAACGAACAGAGAGGACTCAGAGCCCTGGCTTACCGATTTCACAATGTCGTTGATTTTAATGCTGAAAAGAGCAGGAGAAAGGATGCTCCCTTGAGGGACACCCAACCCCCTGCCCATGGATGTCAGAGAGTGTGGTGCCAACACGCACCTGGAACTGTCGATCAGCCAAAAAGTTCTGTATGAACAGAGGCAGGTGACCACGGAAACCAAGTCTGTGCAAGTCCAGAAGAATTCCTGATTTCCATGTGGTGTCATACGCTTTTTCGAGGTCGAAAAGATAGCGACCACATGCTGTTTATTGACAAAGGCATTGCGGATGGTGGTTTCCAGACGGATTAGATGGTCGACTGTCGAGTGGTATTTCCGGAACCCGCACTGTTGACTGGCCAAAAAAGGCCATCGGTTTCCAGCTTCCACATCAGACGGGAGTTGACCATCTTCTCCATCAACTTACAGAGGCAGCTAGTCAGAGCTATTGGACGATAGTTGGAAGGGTTGGTAAGGTCCTTTCCAGGCTTTGGAATTGGAATGATCAGGGCTTTCCGCCAGGAGGGCGGAAAGTACCCTGTGGTCCAGATATGGTTGTATACTTTAAGAAGAGTCTGGAGACAGCTTTCTGGAAAATGTTTCAAAACCTGATAATGAATATCATCCAGACCAGGGGCAGAATCAGTGCAGGTTTGTAAAGCTGTTTTCAGTTCATTGATTGAAAAAGGGAGATTGTAGGCTTCAGAGTTGTCTGATGTGAAATTGTATAAAGATTTCTCTCTGAGTTGTTTGTTTTTTAAAAAGCTGCAGATTTATTTGAAGATGAGGAGTTCTGTTGGATGGTGGAAGCCAACAGATTGGCAACAGCTTGTTTGTCAGTGATCAGAGCATCGGCAAGTTTCAAGTGATGAATGGAGGGGTTGGTGTTTTTTCCCTTTGATTTTTCTGATGATGTTCCAGACTTTTTTCTTTGAAGTTTTTGATGTCAGCCCGGAGCAGAAGTTTCTCCAAGACTGACGTTTACTGATTTTGAAAGTGTGTCTCGATTTGGCGCGGAGTTTCTGATGGGCTCGAGCGTTGGGACCTGAAGGTCGTTGGTATACCCGACGCTGAGCCCGTTTGCGAACTTTGAAATTTGTTGGCAGTCTGAATTAAACCAGGGTGTTTTGGGCATTTGGAGTTTGTCGGAAGACATTGGAATACAGGTTTTAGCACGTTTATCACAGTATTGGTCAGAGATTCTGCTGGGTCTGGACTCTGAAGAAAATCAACTTCCTGGAATTCTTTTGAAATATTGGTTACAAAGAGATCCCAGTTGGGCCCTTTTTATAATTAAAATGTTTTCGAGACAGAAGCGCTCTCAGTTAATACAGGTTTTAAAAGAACAGGGAAATGGTCACTTCCGTGTAGATCGTCATGGACAGACCACTCATATCCAGGACCAGCGAGGGGTCACAAATCGACAAATCTAAACACGAAAGTGAACCTGTGGAAGAGTGGAGGTAAGTTGGAGCTCCATCGTTCAGACAACACAAATCAAAGTCTGAAAGGACATCCTCAAGAAGCAGACCTCTGGATGACGAACTGACACTACCCCAAAGAGGATTGTGACCATTAAAGTCACCCAACAGCGAAAAAGATCGAGGAAGTTCTCCGATCAGACTGACAAGGTCCTGACGACAAACCGGGACAGAAGGTGGCAGATACAGTGAGCAGATTGTAACAGTCTTGTGGAGAGTGACTCTCGCAGCTACAGCCTGAAGGGAGGTAGTCAGAGCGACAGGACTAAACAGCAAAGTTTTGTGTAAAAGAAGGGCAACACCGCCTGACAGTCCCAATGTGGATGGTTGTGCAGGTTTAGAAAGAATATTAAAGCCAGAAAGAGTGAAGGTCTTCTGGCTTTGAATTTTAGTTTCCTGAAGAGCCACGACGGAAGGTTTTACAGTTTGACACAGAAGCTGCAGCTCCTCAAAATTTGAATTTAGGCCACGGATGTTCCAATGGATTAGTTTACTACTATCCATGGTGCAGAGGATGAATAGGAGAGAAATCAAGTCATCTCCTCCTCATCGTCTGCGTTCAGTGGAGCAAATTTATTGCTTAGTTTCAATGGACTGTTTGGGTCTTCAGACCTGCTGGCAGACTTGCCCACAGGTGAAGAAGGTCTGGATTTTGGAGATGGTGGAGGTTTCTTCCTCATCTCCACCATCTCCACACTTGGTTGAACTCCCTTGCCCGCACGGGCACTGCTCGAGGAAGTTCGAGGCGGGAGCGTTGGCTTTTTCATCTGCCCATCAGCAGATGGAGTAGACTGCTGGGCAGACTGAGGGGTGGCGGATTTTTTGCCTCCACCAGGGGCACCCACTTTGGGTTGGGAGGTGGTGGACTTGCTTCCACCAGAGCTTAACGGTCTTTCTTGCAATGTCTTGGTGAAAGTAAAATCGTCAGTCTGGCAGCAGACTGAACGGGTGGAAACCTTCTTTACAGCAGAAGCATAAGAAGACACTGTTGACGTCTGACTGCCAACAACCTGTTTGCGTGCCTCAAAAAACGAAATTTTCTTTTCAGTCTTCACTTTTTGGATGGTGGACTCCTGAACCCAAACAGGGCAGTTGCGTGAAGAGGAGGGGTGGTCGCCACCGCAGTTCGCACAATGAGCCGGGTCTTTACACGGCCCATCATGGGTTGCCTTGCAACAAACACCACACACCTCCTGCCCAGAACAGCGGTCTCTGACATGTCCAAACTTCTGGCATTTGAAACACCTCAACGGGGATGGGACACACAGTTGGACACGTACATTCAGGTACCCGACTTTAATGACCGGAGGCAGCACAGGGTTGCAGAATGTCAGAAAGAGGGTGTTGGTGGGCACTCTTTCTGCACCTTTTGTGACTGTCACCCTATGCACCTCTGTCACACCTTGGGACGCAAGTTCTGTCTTGATCTCCGCTTCCGAGACACCTTTCAAATCCGGGCACCGAATAACCCCTTTGGTCGAATTTAACTGCTTATGGGGGGTCACCCGGATCTCTCTGTCCACGAGTTTTGTTGCCCTCAGCAGCTGCTCCGATTGCCTCTTTGATCTGCACTGGATGAGGAAAGTGCCATTCCGTAGCCTTTTCACTGACTGAGGGTCACCTGCTAGACCCTGAAAGCCCTTCTGAATAGCAAAAGGACTCAGAGCAGAAATAGGCTTTTCCTGCTCTGTCCCTTCAACCACAAGCCAGGAAGCCCAAAAACCTGTCCTCTGTCTCGTCTCCATATCCGAGTCACTGTCGGAATCGTTATGACTAGAAATGGGGTCCACTGCCTTCCTCTTCTTTATGGGGGGTGTGATTTTGATAGAGCCATGATTTATGTTTAGAAATTTCGTCTCTCCCTTACCCACCCACCATGGAGTCCAACTAAGGGGCCAGGGCCAAGAACTCATCGTCTTGACCCCTTCCAGGCTTCAGGAGAGATATACGACAAACAGAAGCCTACTGACCCTATCCCCCCTGATCATGCCCAACTCCCGGGAACAGAGAGCTGAGCACTGAAGGGGTTACCTTGGCCAGTCGGAGAACTGCCTGTCTTGACCCAGCCCCACGAAGGGGAAGCCGATTGATACACCCGGGCCAGAGTGTACCTCCTGTCTAGGAGAGGTCCGAACCAAAGTGATGTGTTGAGGGCATTGGCCCTCTCAATCACCAGGATCTCATCCCCCTCCGTCACAGGTCGCATCGCACGGCAAACACGGCGGATCTTAAGAAGACCACAGAGAGAAAAAGAGTGTGCAAAAGAAGGCTTGAAAGGGAGACGAAGAAAGAAAAGAACCGTTAAGAAAGGCAGAAGACAGAATAGGAAAAAGGTGGGTTACTATTTGTCTGGGCCCTCACTCCTAACCTTTCTGACATGGGAGACCCTACCAGGGGCATCAGTTCCTACCACGTAATGCTTGGCCAGTCAGCAGCTTGGCTATACAGGCCTAGAAGCATTGACAACAACTAACCATCTAGTCGAGTATTGATGCCCCCGTCAGCAAAGCCTAAAAGATCACTGGACCACGCAAGCCCTCCGACCACGGCAAGGTTGCAACCCCCGGAGGGGTCCACCACAAAGTGGGGTGCTGACCAGAATGTCTTGAAGAAGTTGTCCTGCACAAAGTGGGGTGCTGACCGGAATGTCTTGAAGCTGTATGTGGGCAGAATCCAGCCAGTCCTGAAAAATGGAATGGCTGCGACCTTCACAGCCGCCAAATCCAACATGGACAAGCTGTGGAGAGAACAACAGCACGCCATGAGAATGCTGACAGGCGCCATGAGAAGTACACCCATCAGTGCCATGGAGACAGCCACTGGCTTACAGCCTATTGAAGACAGACCAGATGTCAGGCTCCTAATGCAAGCTGCAAAGTTTAACAGACTGCAAGACCACCCCATGCACTAGATCTAAAAACGAAAGTCACCATCAGAACGAGCACAAAAAAATGCAGTTATATGGTGCAAGATGTATAAACTGGACATCTGAAAAGGAAGTTACAATTTATTTTATATGATTACATTTTGTCCCTAATACCCCCCCCCCCCCCTTCTTTTTTTTTTTTTTTAACCAACTGAAACGCACTTGGAGATAAGATAAGATAATGTTGCTTATAGCCCAGCCGACCGCAAGGGGCCACATCAGGGCTGTCACCACGTTAAAATCAACTCACAAGTCATTAAAAAAAAAAAAAAAAAAAAAAACCTTTCACACATCTCTTTAAATGACATCTTCTAGAAACGCACCAGAAACTTCATTAAAAATCTTTCTTCCGTAAAATCTTAAATCAGATGAAAAATGTTAATCTCTCTCAAAAAGTCAAGGATCACGTCAGGCGGGACATCCCTGAACAGGATCTTCATGGACTCCGCTGTAAAATGTTTGTGTCTCACATCGTGCAAGTCCCAACACTCTAAAAGAATATGTTTCATTGTGAGTGGCACATGACATGGAATGCACCACGGAGCTTCTTCACTCTTTAAAAGGTAGGAATGAGTAAAATACGAATGGCCGGTGTGCAGCCGGCACAGAACCGTTTCCTCTTTACGACCACCAGACGTAGATGGGAGGAACTCATTAAGGTTTGGACGGATCCGAAAGAGTTTGTTATCCGTCTGGGTATTCCAATCCTCCTGCCAGAGGTCTTCACATAATCATTAATTTTGGGTTTCAGATCTGAGCAGGGGATATATATGTTGGACAATTTCTCTCTTGTAGCATTCTTGGCTAAACGATCAACCATTTCGTTACCTCCGATGCCAACATGACCAGGAACCCAAGCCGAGAATAATGTTGTAACCATCCACTTTCAACTTGCTAAAAAGTTCAAAGAAATGTAAAAGTTCTGGATGCTGAAGGTTGCGGCCAGCTATGGCCTCCAAAGCTGACAGCGAATCCGACAGAACCAGAAAGTCCCTCTTGGTAGATTGTGAAATTATTTTCAATGCCAGAACCAGAGCAGTAAGTTCAGCAGAATAGACAGAGGCATCTGGAGGTACATGTTTTAACAGTATCTGAGAAGGAGCACCAGGGCAATAGGCTGCACAGGCCACTCCATCCTCAGACTTGGAACCGTCAGTGAAAATTTTCTGACAGGATGGAAATTTTGAACAGAGGTCAGCATACAATGCCTTGTATGCCTGAGAGCTGGTGGACTCTTTACGAAAAGCTGCGAGATCAAAACGAATCTCTGGTGTGAAAAAGGTCCACGGAGGCTGATCCGGAAACTTGGAAAAATCAGACACAACTCCTAGGTCTAGACCTGCATTCCGCGCGTGAGGCTGCATACGAACACCAAACGGCGGAATACAGTTAGGGTTGTTTTCGAATTTGTTTTGAAACTGGGGGTCAAAGACACAGTCATAGGCAGGATTCTGTGGTTCTGAGAACAGTCTGATATAGTAATTTAGAGACATTTTCAGCCTGCGGTTGGACAGTGAGGGTTCACCTGCCTCTGCGTACAGGCTGTACACAGGGGTGGTGCGGAATGCTCCAAGACAGAGACGAAGCCCTTGATGGTGGATAGGGTCCAAGAGTTTCAGATAAGAGGGTCTTGCAGAGCCGTACACAGCACAACCATAGTCCAGTTTGGAGCGGACCAGGGCTCTGTAGAGATGCAGCAAAGTTTTCTTATCAGCGCCCCAGTCAGTGTGTGCTACGACCCGCAGAATATTCAGAGCTTTCTGGCAAGAGGTTTTGAGATTTTTAATGTGGCTGAGAAAGTTGAGTTTTTGATCAAAAATAACTCCAAGGAATTTGGCTTCTTTTACAGCTGGAATGGTGGACTTGTCCAGACGAATTTCAGGATCAGCAAAAAATTGACGAAAATTGTGAAAATGGATTGACTGAGTTTTGGTACGTGAGAAGGTAAACCCGTTTTCCTCGGCCCACTGCTGGATCTTGTTGACACAAAGTTGGAGTCGACGCTGTACGCTGGGGTAAGAAGCTCCAACTGCGTACAGCGCAAAGTCGTCAACGAACAGAGAGGACTCAGAGCCCTGGCTTACCGATTTCACAATGTCGTTGATTTTAATGCTGAAAAGAGCAGGAGAAAGGATGCTCCCTTGAGGGACACCCAACTCCTGCCCATGGATGTCAGAGAGTGTGGTGCCAACACGCACCTGGAACTGTCGATCAGCCAAAAAGTTCTGTATGAACAGAGGCAGGTGACCACGGAAACCAAGTCTGTGCAGGTCCAGAAGAATTCCTGATTTCCATGTGGTATCATATGCTTTTTCGAGGTCGAAAAAGATAGCGACCACATGCTGTTTATTGACAAAGGCATTGCGGATGGTGGTTTCCAGACGATTAGATGGTCAACTGTCGAGTGGTATTTCCGGAAACCGCACTGTTGACTGGCCAAAAGGCCATCGGTTTCCAGCTTCCACATCAGACGGGAGTTGACCATCTTTTCCAACAACTTACAGAGGCAGCTAGTCAGAGCTATCGGACGATAGTTGGAAGGGTTGGTAAGGTCCTTTGCAGGCTTTGGAATTGGAATGATCAGGGCTTTCCGCCAGGAGGGCGGAAAGTACCCTGTGGTCCAGATATGGTTGTATACTTTAAGAAGAGTCTGGAGACAGCTTTCTGGAAAATGCTTCAAAACCTGATAATGAATATCATCCAGACCAGGGGCAGAATCAGTGCAGGTTTGTAAAGCTGTTTTCAGTTCGTTGATTGAAAAAGGGAGATTGTAGGCTTCAGAGTTGTCTGATGTGAAATTGTATAAAGATTTCTCTCTGAGTTGTTTGTTTTTTAAAAAGGCTGCAGATTTATTTGAAGATGAGGAGTTCTGTTGGATGGTGGAGGCCAACAGATTGGCAACAGCTTCTTTGTCAGTGATCAGAGCATCGGCAAGTTTCAAGTGATGAATGGAGGGGTTGGTGTTTTTCCCTTTGATTTTTCTGATGATGTTCCAGACTTTTTTCTTTGAAGTTTTTGATGTCAGCCCGGAGCAAAAGTTTCTCCAAGACTGACGTTTACTGATTTTGAAAGTGTGTCTCGATTTGGCGCGGAGTTTCTGATGGGCTCGAGCGTTGGAACCTGAAGGTCGTTGGTATACCCGACGCTGAGCCCGTTTGCGAACTTTTGAAATTTGTTGGCAGTCTAAATTAAACCAGGGTGTTTTGGGCATTTGGAGTTTATTGGAAGACATTGGAATACAGGTTTTAGCACACTTTATCACAGTGTTAGTCAGAGATTCAGCTGGGTCTGGACTCTGAAGAAAATCAGTGTCCTGGAATTCTTTCAAAATATTGGTGGCAAAAAGATTCCAGTTGGCCTTCTTATAATTAAGATGTTGTGAGACAGAGATGTTTTCAGTTAATAAGGGTTTTAAAAGAACAGGGAAATGGTCACTTCCGTGCAGATCGTCATGGACAGACCACTCATAGTCCAGGACCAGCGAGGGGTCACAAATCGACAAATCTAAGCACGAAAGTGAACCTGTGGAAGAGTGGAGGTAAGTTGGAGCTCCATCGTTCAGACAACACAAATCAAAGTCTGAAAGGACATCCTCAAGAAGCAGACCTCTGGATGACGAACTGACACTACCCCAAAGAGGATTGTGACCATTAAAGTCACCCAACAGCAAAAAAGGTCGAGGAAGTTCTTCGATCAGACTGACAAGGTCCTGACGACAAACCGGGACAGAAGGTGGCAGATACAGTGAGCAGATTGTAACAGTCTTGTGGAGAGTGACTCTCGCAGCTACAGCCTGAAGGGAGGTAGTCAGAGCGACAGGACTAAACAGCAAAGTTTTGTGTAAAAGAAGGGCAACACCGCCTGACAGTCCCAATGTGGATGGTTGTGCAGGTTTAGAAAGAATATTAAAGCCAGAAAGAGTGAAGGTCTTCTGGCTTTGAATTTTAGTTTCCTGAAGGGCCACGACGGAAGGTTTTACAGTTTGACACAGAAGTTGCAGCTCCTCAAAATTTGAATTTCATTTCCGATTTTGAATTTAAGCCACGGATATTCCAATGGATTAGTTTACTACTATCCATGGTGCAGAGGATGAACAGGAGAGAAGTCAGGTCATCTCCTCGTCATCGTCTGCGTTCAGTGGAGCAAATTTATTGCTTAGTTTCACTGGACTGTTTGGGTCTTCAGACCTGCTGGCAGACTTGCCCACAGGTGAAGAAGGTCTGGATTTTGGAGATGGTGGAGGTTTCTTCCTCATCTCCACCATCTCCACACTTGGTTGAACTCCCTTGCCCGCACGGGCACTGCTCGAGGAAGTTCGAGGCGGGAGGGTTGGCTTTTTCATCTGCCCAGCAGCAGATGGAGTAGACTGCTGGGCAGTCTGAGGAGTGGCGGATTTTTTGCCTCCACCAGGGGCACCCACTTTGGGTTGGGAGGCGGTGGACTTGCTTCCACCAGAGCTTAACGGTCTTTCTTGCAATGTCTTGGTGAAAGTAAAATTGTCAGTCTGGCAGCAGACTGAACGGGTGGAAACTTTCTTTATAACGGAAGCATAAGAAGACACTGTTGACGTCTGACTGCCAACAACCTGTTTGCGGGCCTCAAAAAACGAAATTTTCTTTTCAGTCTTCACTCTTTGGATGGTGGACTCCTGAACCCAAACAGGGCAGTTGCGTGAAGAGGAGGGGTGGTCGCCACCGCAGTTCGCACAATGAGCCGGGTCTTTACACGGCCCATCATGGGTTGCCTTGCAACAAACACCACACACCTCCTGCCCAGAACAGCGGTCTCTGACATGTCCAAACTTCTAGCATTTGAAACACCTCAACGGGGATGGGACATACAGTTGGACACGTACATTTAAGTACCCTACTTTAATGACCGGAGGCAGCACAGGGTTGCAGAATGTCAGAAAGAGGGTGTTGGTGGGCACTCTTTCTGCACCTTTTTTGACTGTCACCCTATACACCTCTGTCACACCTTGGGACGCAAGTTCTGTCTTGATCTCCGCTTCCGAGACACCTTTCAAATCCGGGCACCGGATAACCCCTTTGGTTGAATTTAACTGCTTATGGGGGGTCACCCGGATCTCTCTGTCCACGAGTTTTGTTGCCCTCAGCAGCTGCTCCGATTGCCTCTTTGATCTGCACTGGACGAGGAAAGTGCCATTCCGTAGCCTTTTCACTGACTGAGGGTCACCTGCTAGACCCTGAAAGCCCTTCTGAATAGCAAAAGGACTCAGAGCAGAAATAGGCTTTTCCTGCTCTGTCCCTTCAACCACAAGCCAGGAAGCCCAAAAACCTGTCCTCTGTCTCGTCTCCATATCCGAGTCACTGTCGGAATCGTTATGACTAGAAACGGGGTCCACTGCCTTCCTCTTCTTTATGGGGGGTGTGATTTTGGATAAAGCCATGATTTATGTTTAGAAATTTCATCTCTCCTTACCCACCCACCATGGAGTCCAACTAAGGGGCCAGGGCCAAGAACTCATTGTCTTGACCCCTTCCAGGTTTCAGGAGAGATATACGACAAACAGAAGCCTACTGACCCTATCCCCCCTGATCATGCCCAACTCCCGGGAACAGAGAGCTGAGCACTGCAGGGGTTACCTTGGCCAGTCGGAGAACTGCCTGTCTTGACCCAGCCCCACGAAGGGGAAGCCGATTGATACACCCGGGCCAGAGTGTACCTCCTGTCTAGGAGAGGTCCGAACCAAAGTGATGTGTTGAGGGCGTTGGCCCTCTCAATCACCAGGATCTCATCCCCCTCCGTCACAGGTCGCACCGCACGGCGAACGCGGTGGATCTTAAGAAGACCACAGAGAGAAAAAGAGTGCAAAAGAAGGCTTGAAAGGGAGACGAAGAAAGAAAAGAACCGTTAAGAAAGGCAGAAGACAGAATAGGAAAAAGGTGGGTTACTATTTGTCTGGGCCCTCACTCCTAACCTTTCTGACATGGGAGACCCTACCAGGGGCATCAATTCCTACCACGTAATGCTTGGCCAGTCAGCAGCTTGGCTATACAGGCCTAGAAGCATTGACAACAACTAACCATCTAGTCGAGTATTGATGCCCCCGTCAGCAAAGCCTAAAAGATCACTGGACCACGCAAGCCCTCCGACCACGGCAAGGTTGCAACCCCCGGAGGGAAACGCACTTGAGGTCTGTGACAGCAAAACAAGATCTCTGAGTACACACCAGGGTCACCCCCCACCTCCCCCTCCCCCCAAAAAAGGGAAAAAAAAGTCACAAGAGGTTACGTCAACAGACAAAAGGTGACAAACACATCAAGTTACCATGGCTCTCGCATCCCCCTGACCCGCCATCACAGCGCTTCAAACTTTCCTGGGTGAGACATTCGCAAAAGTAAAAAGTCTGGAGCATTTTAGTACTTTTATTTTAACAAAATCCCCCCCCCCCCCCCCCTCTTTTTTTTTTCCACATCGCCTAAATGAAGGCACATTTTGGAACTAACTTAATTCTGTAGACCACACAAATTTCCCTAAGCAAAGCAGCTTGCTGTTCTAAACGTCTTTCCACTGGGCCTTACTTGGGGTACATAACTATGCAGTGTCGGCTACCAAAGGTCCTGGCAGGGAAGGAGACAGTCACTTCTGTAGCCTGTCTTGTGGGTCAGGGGGGTACAGAATTTTCAAAGACAGTTCCGATTATTCTGGGAACTAACGTTTTCAGAGACCTGCCACGATCTCTGGTAGCCGACCATGTCAGATGTGAGGCACTATCTATGCTGGCAAATGCTGCGGACAGTAGCGATGCTGATGCAAAAGTGGGGACCATCGTTTTGAAGAAGAGGACAGTCATACCCCCTATGGGTACGGCCAGTGTTGTGGGTCAACCCCGGGTCAGAGACCTTCAGACCTTGTCCTCGGTGTTGATCCAGGAACACTGTGACCAAACAGCAGAACGTTAAGGTTGGACTGGTAGCAACGAAAGTGGCTGTTGAAGATCTGCATGGTTTGAGATTGACCCTTTGCAATTTTTCTGATGTAGACTTAGTCTTACAGAATAATTCCAAGACAGCAGATGTGTATGTTGTCCATGCCATGTATGATATGCACAAGGTTTTAGAAGAGTTTAGTGAGTTGCCTGAACCACAGAATGTGACACTGAACATGCACACAGTCACGCAGTCACGAAATCACACTCACACTCACATCTCAGAAACAGAGAGTTGCACTTCTGATTTTGCATGCACAGGGCAGTTCCGTTTTGGAGAGAGTGCACCAGAAGAATGGTGCAAGCATTTTGTCCACCGACTCTCATCCTACTCCGATGTCTTCATTCAACATGATTTGGACATAGGCAGGACCGAGGCGGAGCAACATATCCAGGAGCTCCTGGAGGCAAAGATCATTACTCCCAGTTGCTTGCCCTTTGCAAGCCCTATCGTCTTGGTGAGGAAAAAGAACAATGCCCTGTGGTTGTGTGTGGACTATCGAGCGGTCAACTGTTTCACCATCAAGGATAGCTATGCCATTCCAAAGATTGATGACCTGTTCCTCACACTGAACGGCAGCCAATGGTTCACGAGCATGGACCTCAGCAAAGCATACTACCAGGTACCACTGACTGAAAGGGCCAAACAGATCTTGGCCTTTACGACACCTTTCGGGCTTTTCCAGTTCCAGCGGATGCCTTTTGGCCTGTGCAACTCCCCAGCAATATTTTAGCGACTGATGGACAAGGTGTTCATTGATATGAACCTCAGTGAACTGATCGTGTTCCTAGATGACATATTGATCCATGGTCCATCCGCTCGCTGGAATGGCTGAGGAAGTTCAAGCTGAAGCTTGACCCACAAAAATGCCTGTTCGGGACAAAGGAGGTTCGCCACTTACGACATGTCATCTCCGACCAGGGGATACCCGGAGAAGATCTTTGCCTTGACGACTTGGCCGATTCCTCGCACAGTTCGCGACATGAAGTCATTCATCGGGTTTGCTGGTTTCTACCGAAAATTCCTCCCAAAGTTCGCCCAGATAGCCAAGCCACTCAATGATCTATCTGCTGGTTACATTCCAAGGGGCTGCCAGAAGAAAGGAGAGAAGAAAAACAAGGGCCTTACCCTGACATCGGACATCACGCACATGTGGGGAGATCAACAAGCGGCATTTGATGCACTCATCCAGGCATTGACATCAGAGCCTCTCCTGGCAGTGGCTGATCGCACAAAATCATTCACTCTGCATTGTGATGCGAGTGGAACTAGAATTGGTGCTGTACTGTACCAGGAGCAGGATGGGAAGAACAGGGTAACTGCGTATGCCAGCCGATCTCTCAACAAGACTGAATCCAACTATCCAGTGCACAAGAGGGAATTTCTTGCCCTGAAGTGGGCAATGACGGAGAAATTCCATGATTACATTCTGGGAACTCAAGTCACAGTAGTCACGGATAACAACCCCCTGCAGTACATCCTCCACAAAGCAAAGCTTGATGCTGTGAGTCATAGGTGGCTTGCTTCTCTTTCCATCTATGACTTTGACATACAGTACAAGAGAGGATCCAGTCATTTGGATGCTGACGGCCTGTCTAGGCGACATGACAGGGAAGAACTTCTTGAGGATGCAGAGTACCACAAGTTCCTGGAAAACACAGAGTTCATCAGGAGAAAGGCCACTGAACTTGACAACCAAAACAACGAATTGAAAACCGCAAGCTCTGTGGTGGTCAGGGCTGTGATGGAAGCCAAGGGCGTTAGGCCGGCCAGCAACAACCAGGCAAGCCTACATGTGTCATCCTGCCGTCAGCCAGTTGAGACAGACACAGAGGAAAACCTTCCAGCAGTGGAACAGCTTGTAAAAGATCCAAGCCTGATTCATGACGACATCCTGGAACCGAAGGAAAACGGGATTGGTTCCATCAGTAAAAGAGAGTGGAGAAGACTACAACTGGCTGACCCTACACTGAACTGGGTGATTCAAGGATTAGAAAAGGGCCACAGGTTGAGTGCCAATACACAAGAAGGCGTCTCACCTGAGATGAGGGTTTTCATCTGAGAACAAAGCAAACTGGTGATGAAAGAGGGTGTTTTCCACAGGAAAGTAGAGGATGAGGAAGGGAGAGTGAAGTGGCAACTGGTCATTCCCACCTCAAAGCGCCAACAAGCGATGTCAGATGTGCACGAGGATGTATACCATCCATATCTGGAGAGTGCACTTCAACAGGCAAGACTCCGGTTTTTCTGGCCCTTCATGGCCCGAGATTTGGAGAGGAAGATCAGGCGATGTGGGAGGTGTGTACAGAGGGCAGCTGCCCAAGAACAGGCTCCTATGGAGATCATCACCTCCAGTGTTCCCCTTGAGCTCCTCTCCATCGATTACCTAACCATCGAGGTCCAGGGTCAGAAACAGAATATTCTGGTGATACTCGATCACTTCACCAAGTTCGGCGTTACAGTCTGCACAAAAGATCAGAAAGCCAAGACTGTTGCTCAAGCCCTCTGGCAGAACTTCTTCATGATCTACGGCTTCCCTCAGCGCATCCTATCAGATCAAGGAAGAGATTTTGAGTCTGAACTGTTGAAAGAAGTGTGCCGAGTAGCTGGCATCAAGAAGTGCTGCACGACACCATACCACCCTGCTGGCTCACCTGTTGAACGCCTGAATCGAGAGATCATCCACCGACTCCGCAGCCTTGAGGATGAACAGAAGGACTGGAGAAAAAGTCTACCAAAAGTGATGCATGCGTACAACTGCAGCATTCCCTCCAGCACAGGTTATAGCCCATATTACCTGTTCTTCGGACGCCATCCACGCCTACCGATTGACTTGGCGTTTGGAATCGACTTAGATTCTTCTCGGAGAGAATCACCTAGGCAGTTTGCGTGAAACATGAAGACCCGTCTCCAAGAGGCCTACACAACTGCCTCTAACAACATGGACGGCGTGCACTCAGGAACAAAGCACAGTATGACACATCTGCCTATGCTGCTGAACTTGAGGTGGGAGACAGAGTCTTGGTGCGACGACTAGGCCCCAGGATCACCTCAAAGTGTGTGACCGTTGGGAGAAAGGGGTGTACGTAGTGGTCGACAAGACTGGTGATATGCCCGTGTACTTGGTCAGACTGGAAGGGGGTATTGGGCCTGTGAGGACACTTCATCGCAACCTGTTATTACCAATAGGCATGCTTGATGAAGAAACCAACCAAATCGAGAGAAGGAAAGAGAACTGAGGCCCAAAACCAAAAGGAGCAGGACAGAGCTGCAGGATGTTGAAGAGGAGGACACGGCCTCTCTGCAGTTCAAATTAGCATGGCCCAATTCAGATTTGAGGCCAGAGGCACCTGTGTTTGTTCCACCTGGCGAACCTCTGAGGACAGATGTGGGGGAGCTGATGGGAGAACCACAGGAAGATGAACAAGCATCTGAACCAGGAATGGGTTTTGGACAGGAACCCATGGGACCAGCTGGTGATGCACAGAAACCCAGCCAAGCCAGTGTGGACACGGGAGATCGGACTGAGACACAAGGTGTTACTGACCCAGCAGAACCAGAGAAGAATCACGAGGATGGATCCGTGGACGGGTTGGTCGATCTCAACCACACTGAGTCTGACGAAGCAGTAGGTTTTGATGCGGAGGGGGAAGAGCCTGCACCAAAACTTAGCAGGTCATTACGACAAAGGCGGCCTGTGGACCGTTTGAACTTGGCACATAGAGTGGCAGCAGATCTTCCTGTTGAGTCTGCCACTGTTAGCAAAGCCAAGGATCTGGGACCTTGGTTGAGACAGCTGGAGGAAAGTTTCAAAACCCTCTCCATGTCCTTGTCGATGATAAAGGAACATTATTTCATCTTAGCAAAGAAATGTGTGTAGGTACACACCAAGGAAATTGCTTGGCAGTGATTTATTGCTGGTTCAAGAGAATTTTGTCATTGTGTGAAATGACCAGACATTGTCAATTGAAGAAAAAAAAAAGAATATTTTCTTTTTTTTCTTCTTTTTTTAAATTTTGGGCAGGGAAAATGTAGACAGCATGACAGAGGGCTGGTCTACACAAGCATAGTTCAAGGGAAGTAACTATAAATTTAGTCTTTGATAAGAAGTTGTTTCCTTTGGAGAGTTGTTCCCCTTGAGTTGTTAAAAAGAAGGTTGTGGAATTGAAGCTAATGTATTTTGATTTTGTTCTAGCTTACCATTTTTATTTTTTGTATATATTTTTGAGCTACAGCAGCTTGTCATACTCATGCTCAGGTATCCTGACAGCAGAAACCACAACACAACACACTGACAACAATGACAGAGAACAAGTGTACATCAGTGCTCAGGTATCCTGACAGCAGAAACCACAACACAACACACTGACAACAATGACAGAGAACAAGTGTACATAAGTGCTCAGGTATCCTGACAGCAGAAACCACAACACAAAACACTGACAACAATGACAGAGAACAAGTGTACATAAGTGCTCAGGTATCCTGACAGCAGAAACCACAACACACTGACAACAATGACAGAGAACAAGTGTACATAAGTGCTCAGGTATCCTGACAGCAGAAACCACAACACAACACACTGACAACAATGACAGAGAACAAGTGTACATAAGTGCTCAGGTATCCTGACAGCAGAAACCACAACACAACACACTGACAACAATGACAGAGAACAAGTGTACATACGTGCTCAGGTATCCTGACAGCAGAAACCACTACACAACACACTGACAACAATGACAGAGAACAAGTACACATCAGTGCTCAGGTATCCTGACAGCAGAAACCGCTACACAACACACTGACAACAATGACAGAGAACAAGTGTACATGAATGCTCAGGTATCCTGACAGCAAACTACACAACACACTGACAACAATGACAGAGAACAAGTGTACATAAGTGCTCAGGTTTCCTGACCGCAGAAACCACTACACAACACACCGACAACAATGACAGAGAACAAGTGTACATAAGTGCTCAGGTATCCTGACCGCAGAAACCACTACACAACACACTGACAACAATGACAGAGAACAAGTGTACATAAGTGCTCACCAGGTATCCTGACCGCAGAAACCACTACACAACACACTGACAACAATGACAGAGAACAAGTGTACGTGAATACCTGTTCCAGAAGCAGAGTCTTCTGTCCAAGCTTGGCCAAGCTGTAGGCCGACGCACTGCCCTCCACACCAGCTCCGATCACAATGACATCGTACACTTCTGAAGTCATTCTTGTCCACGTCCCAAACCTGCTGACAATGCATGAATGCACTTACTACATATGGACAGTTCTACCATTGCGAACATATACAAGCATACACACCACCTTGCTATACAATTAATACCAGACACATACCACATGACTGTGAGTGTGAGTGTGTGTGTGTGTGTGTGTGTGTGTGCGCGTGTGAGTGACTGAGTGAGTGTGTGTGTGTGTGATACACACACCCACATTCAATTATCATGCAACACTCCATCTGCATTTAGAAAACACTGACATCTGTTACTATCTTTTGTTTATCTCTCATTTAGGAACCATTTAGCCTACAACCCAGTGATTGCATTGTCACCTGTTTTTACACAATTGTCAGTGCAGATTTCCAACCACCTCTGCCATTGTTTGTCTGAATGGGGACAGTGACCCTGCTGTCATGCAAATGTATAATTATGTGAGATGTGTGTCTGTGCATGTACTTAAGGCCGAGTGGCTTGTTAGGATATGACGATTGGTGCATATGTGGGCATGTGTGTGTGTGTGTGTGTGTGTGTGTGTGTGTGTGTGTGTGTGTGTGTGTGCGCACGTGTGTGTGTGTTTGTGTGTGTGTGTATGTGTGTACTTGCAAGCATGCATACATGTGTGTGTGAGTGTGTGTGCATGCTTGTGCATGTGTGCATGCATGTGCATGGAAGAGTGCGCATGCACATGCATTTGCATGTAAATGTGGTTCTCTGTGTGTTATCCTGTGCATGAGCATGTTATGTACACATGTGCATGCGTTTCTGTTTATACTAGTTTCAAATGGCGATGATCATTAGTGCAGTGTGAATCTGTGACTTAGCCATTTGCAGTGAATAATCAATGTAAGAGATGTACATCTTGATTACATAATGTAAGAGATGTACATATTGATTACATATTGATCACACAATGTAAGAGATGTACATCTTGATTACACAATGTAAGAGATGTACATCTTGATTACATAATGTAAGAGATGTACATCTTGATTACATAATGTAAGAGATGTACATCTTGATTACATAATGTAAGAGATGTACATCTTTATTACACATAGGAAGTGTCCAAATTTAAGACTTCATGATATGTCACTGTCTTGCCAACATGAAATCAAGTAAAACAAGTGGATGCTGGTCCATCACAGAACTTCACAATAACACACTATTGTCCATTCAAAGAACTTGACGAACTGTTAAGATTCACTAGCACCACAAATGAGCCTAACTGGCCAGGTGAGTTTGGTATCAGACTCTTGCTCCTAACTGGCCAGGTGAGTTTGACATCAGACTCTTGTTCCTAACTGGCCAGCTGAGTTTGGCATCAGACTCTTGTTACTAACTGGCCAGCTGAGTTTGGTATCAGATAAGATAATGTTGCTTATAGCCCAGCCGACCGCAAGGGGCCACATCAGGGCTGTCACCACGTTAAAATCAACTCACAAGTCATTTAAAAAAAAAAAAAAAAAAAAAAAAAAAAAAACCTTTCACACATCTCTTTAAATGACATCGTCTAGAAACGCACCAGAAACTTCGTTAAAAATCTTTCATCCGTAAAATCTTAAATCAGATGAAAAATGTTAATCTCTCTCAAAAACTCAAAGATCACGTCAGGCGGAACATCCCTGAACAGGATTTTCATGGACTCTGTTGTAAAATGTTTGTGTCTCACATCGTGCAAGTCCCAACACTCTAAAAGAATATGTTTCATTGTGAGTGGCACATGACATGGAATGCACCACGGAGCTTCCTCATTCTTTAAAAGGTACGAATGGGTAAAATACGAATGGCCGGTGTGCAGCCGGCACAGAACTGTTTCTTCTTTACGGCCACCAGACGTAGATGGGAGGAACTCATTAAGGTTTGGACGGATCTGAAAGAGTTTGTTATCCGTCTGCGTGTTCCAATCCTCCTGCCAGAGGTCTCTCACATAATCATTAATTTTGGGTTTCGGATCTGAGCAAGGGATATAAATATTGGACAATTTCTCTCTTGTGGCATTCTTGGCTAAACGATCAACCATTTCGTTCCCTCCGATGCCAACATGACCAGGAACCCAAGCGAGAATAATGTTGTAACCATCCGCTTTCAACTTGCTAAAAAGCTCAAAGAAATGTAATAGTTCTGGATGCTGAAGGTTGCGGCCAGCTATGGCCTCCAAAGCTGACAGCGAATCCGACAGAACCAGAAAGTCCCTCTTGGTAGATTGTGAAATTATTTTCAATGCCAGAACCAGAGCAGTAAGTTCAGCAGAATAGACAGAGGCATCTGGAGGTATATGTTTTAACAGTATCTGAGAAGGAGCACCAGGGCAATAGGCTGCACAGGCCACTCCATCCTCAGACTTGGAACCGTCAGTGAAAATTTTCTGACAGGATGGAAATTTTGAACAGAGGTCAGCATACAATGCCTTGTATGCCTGAGAGCTGGTGGACTCTTTACGAAAAGCTGCGAGATCAAAACGAATCTCTGGTGTGAAAAAGGTCCACGGAGGCTGATCCGGAAACTTGGAAAAATCAGACACAACTCCTAGGTCTAGACCTGCATTCCGCGCGTGTGGCTGCATACGAACACCAAACGGCGGAATACAGTTAGGGTTGTTTTCGAATTTGTTTTGAAACTGGGGGTCAAAGACACAGTCATAGGCAGGATTCTGTGGTTCTGAGAACAGTCTGATGTAGTAATTTAGAGACATTTTCAGCCTGCGGTTGGACAGTGAGGGTTCACCTGCCTCTGCGTACAGGCTGTACACAGGGGTGGTGCGGAATGCTCCAAGACAGAGACGAAGCCCTTGATGGTGGATAGGGTCCAAGAGTTTCAGATAAGAGGGTCTTGCAGAGCCGTACACAGCACAACCATAGTCCAGTTTGGAGCGGACCAGGGCTCTGTAGAGATGCAGCAAAGTTTTCTTATCAGTGCCCCAGTCAGTGTGTGCTACGACCCGCAGAATATTCAGAGCTTTCTGGCAAGAGGTTTTGAGATTTTTAATGTGGCTGAGAAAGTTGAGTTTTTGATCAAAAATAACTCCAAGGAATTTGGCTTCTTTTACAGCTGGAATGGTGGACTTGTCCAGACGAATTTCAGGATCAGCAAAAAATTGACGAAAATTGTGAAAATGGATTGACTGAGTTTTGGTACGTGAGAAGGTAAACCCGTTTTCCTCGGCCCACTGCTGGATCTTGTTGACACAAAGTTGGAGTCGACGCTGTACGCTGGGGTAAGAAGCTCCAACTGTGTACAGCGCAAAGTCGTCAACGAACAGAGAGGACTCAGAGCCCTGGCTTACCGATTTCACAATGTCGTTGATTTTAATGCTGAAAAGAGCAGGAGAAAGGATGCTCCCTTGAGGGACACCCAACTCCTGCCCATGGATGTCAGAGAGTGTGGTGCCAACACGCACCTGGAACTGTCAATCAGCCAAAAAGTTCTGTATGAACAGAGGCAGGTGACCACGGAAACCAAGTCTGTGCAAGTCCAGAAGAATTCCTGATTTCCATGTGGTGTCATACGCTTTTTCGAGGTCGAAAAAGATAGCGACCACATGCTGTTTATTGACAAAGGCATTGCGGATGGTGGTTTCCAGACGGATTAGATGGTCGACTGTCGAGTGGTATTTCCGGAACCCGCACTGTTGACTGGCCAAAAGGCCATCGGTTTCCAGCTTCCACATCAGACGGGAGTTGACCATCTTCTCCATCAACTTACAGAGGCAGCTAGTCAGAGCTATTGGACGATAGTTGGAAGGGTTGGTAAGGTCCTTTCCAGGCTTTGGAATTGGAATGATCAGGGCTTTCCGCCAGGAGGGCGGAAAGCACCCTGTGGTCCAGATATGGTTGTATACTTTAAGAAGAGTCTGGAGACAGCTTTCTGGAAAATGTTTCAAAACCTGATAATGAATATCATCCAGACCAGGGGCAGAATCAGTGCAGGTTTGTAAAGCTGTTTTCAGTTCATTGATTGAAAAAGGGAGATTGTAGGCTTCAGAGTTGTCTGATGTGAAATTGTATAAAGATTTCTCTCCGAGTTGTTTGTTTTTTAAAAATGCTGCAGATTTATTTGAAGATGAGGAGTTCTGTTGGATGGTGGAAGCCAACAGATTGGCAACAGCTTGTTTGTCAGTGACCAGAGCATCGGCAAGTTTCAAGTGATGAATGGAGGGGTTGGTGTTTTTCCCTTTGATTTTTCTGATGATGTTCCAGACTTTTTTCTTTGAAGTTTTTGATGTCAGCCCGGAGCAGAAGTTTCTCCAAGACTGACGTTTACTGATTTTGAAAGTGTCTCGATTTGGCGCGGAGTTTCTGATGGGCTCGAGCGTTGGGACCTGAAGGTCGTTGGTATACCCGACGCTGAGCCCGTTTGCGAACTTTTGAAATTTGTTGGCAGTCTGAATTAAACCAGGGTGTTTTGGGCATTTGGAGTTTATTGGAAGACATTGGAATACAGGTTTTAGCACAGTTTATCACAGTATTGGTCAGAGATTCTGCTGGGTCTGGACTCTGAAGAAAATCAACTTCCTGGAATTCTTTTGAAATATTGGTTACAAAGAGATCCCAGTTGGCCTTCTTATAATTAAAATGTTGTGAGACAGAAGCGCTCTCAGTTAATACAGGTTTTAAAAGAACAGGGAAATGGTCACTTCCGTGTAGATCGTCATGGACAGACCACTCATAGTCCAGGACCAGCGAGGGGTCACAAATCGACAAATCTAAACACGAAAGTGAACCTGTGGAAGAGTGGAGGTAAGTTGGAGCTCCATCGTTCAGACAACACAAATCAAAGTCTGAAAGGACATCCTCAAGAAGCAGACCTCTGGATGACGAACTGACACTACCCCAAAGCGGATTGTGACCATTAAAGTCACCCAACAGCAAAAAAGGTCGAGGAAGTTCTCCGATCAGACTGAAAAGGTCCTGACGACAAACCGGGACAGAAGGTGGCAGATAAAGTGAACAAATTGTTATAGTTTTATGGAGAGTGACTCTCGCAGCTACAGCCTGAAGGGGGGTAATCAGAGCGACAGGACTAAACAGCAAAGTTTTGTGTAAAAGAAGGGCAACACCACCTGACAGTCCCAATGTGGATGGTTGTGCAGGTTTAGAAAGAATATTAAAGCCAGAAAGAGTGAAGGTCTTCTGGCTTTGAATTTTAGTTTCCTGAAGAGCCACGACGGAAGGTTTTACAGTTTGACACAGAAGTTGCAGCTCCTCAAAATTTGAATTTAGGCCACGGATATTCCAATGGATTAGTTTACTACTATCCATGGTGCAGAGGATGAACAGGAGAGAAGTCAGGTCATCTCCTCTTCATCGTCAGCGTTCAGTGGAGCAAATTTATTGCTTAGTTTCACTGGACTGTTTGGGTCTTCAGACCTGCTGGCAGACTTGCCCACAGGTGAAGAAGGTCTGGATTTTGGAGATGGTGGAGGTTTCTTCCTCATCTCCACCATCTCCACACTTGGTTGAACTCCCTTGCCCGCACGGGCACTGCTCGAGGAAGTTCGAGGCGGGAGGCCTGGCTTTTTCATCTGCCCAGCAGCAGATGGAGTAGACTGCTGGGCAGTCTGAGGGGTGGCGGATTTTTTGCCTACACCAGGGGCACCCACTTTGGGTTGGGAGGCGGTGGACTTGCTTCCACCAGAGCTTAACGGTCTTTCTTGCAATGTCTTGGTGAAAGTAAAATTGTCAGTCTGGCAGCAGACTGAACGGGTGGAAACTTTCTTTGTAACGGAAGCATAAGAAGACACTGTTGACGTCTGACTGCCAACAACCTGTTTGCGGGCCTCAAAAAACGAAATTTTCTTTTCAGTCTTCACTCTTTGGATGGTGGACTCCTGAACCCAAACAGGGCAGTTGCGTGAAGAGGAGGGGTGGTCGCCACCGCAGTTCGCACAATGAGCCGGGTCTTTACACGGCCCATCATGGGTTGCCTTGCAACAAACACCACACACCTCCTGCCCAGAACAGCGGTCTCTGACATGTCCAAACTTCTGGCATTTGAAACACCTCAACGGGGATGGGACATACAGTTGGACACGTACATTTAAGTACCCGACTTTAATGACCGTAGGAAGCACTGGGTTGCAGAATGTCAGAAAGAGGGTGTTGGTGGGCACTCTTTCTGCACCTTTTTTGACTGTCACCCTATGCACCTCTGTCACACCTTGGGACGCAAGTTCTGTCTTGATCTCCGCTTCCGAGACACCTTTCAAATCCGGGCACCGGATAACCCCTTTGGTCGAATTTAACTGCTTATGGGGGGTCACCCGGATCTCTCTGTCCACAAGTTTTGTTGCCCTCAGCAGCTGCTCCGATTGCCTCTGTGATCTGCACTGGACGAGGAAAGTGCCATTCCGTAGCCTTTTCACTGACTGAGGGTCACCTGCTAGACCCTGAAAGCCCTTCTGAATAGCAAAAGGACTCAGAGCAGAAATAGGCTTTTCCTGCTCTGTCCCTTCAACCACAAGCCAGGAAGCCCAAAAACCTGTCCTCTGTCTCGTCTCCATATCCGAGTCACTGTCGGAATCGTTATGACTAGAAATGGGGTCCACTGCCTTCCTCTTCTTTATGGGGGGTGTGATTTTGGATAAAGCCATGATTTATGTTTAGAAATTTCATCTCTCCCTTACCCACCCACCATGGAGTCCAACTAAGGGGCCAGGGCCAAGAACTCATTGTCTTGACCCCTTCCAGGCTTCAGGAGAGATATACGACAAACAGAAGCCTACTGACCCTATCCCCCCTGATCATGCCCAACTCCCGGGAACAGAGAGCTGAGCACTGCAGGGGTTACCTTGGCCAGTCGGAGAACTGCCTGTCTTGACCCAGCCCCACGAAGGGGAAGCCGATTGATACACCCGGGCCAGAGTGTACCTCCTGTCTAGGAGAGGTCCAAGCCAAAGTGATGTGTTGAGGGCGTTGGCCCTCTCAATCACCAGGATCTCATCCCCCTCCGTCACAGGTCGCACCGCACGGCAAACGCGGCGGATCTTAAGAAGACCACAGAGAGAAAAAGAGTGTGCAAAAGAAGGCTTGAAAGGGAGATGAAGAAAGAAAAGAACCGTTAAGAAAGGCAGAAGACAGAATAGGAAAAAGGTGGGTTACTATTTGTCTGGGCCCTCACTCCTAACCTTTCTGACATGGGAGACCCTACCAGGGGCATCAATTCCTACCACGTAATGCTTGGCCAGTCAGCAGCTAGGCTATACAGGCCTAGAAGCATTGACAACAACTAACCATCTAGTCGAGTATTGATGCCCCCGTCAGCAAAGCCTAAAAGATCACTGGACCACGCAAGCCCTCCGACCACGGCAAGGTTGCAACCCCCGGAGGGAGTTTGGTATCAGACTCTTGTTCCTAACTGGCCAGCTGAGTTTGGCATCAGACTCTTGTCCCTAACTGACCAGGTGAGTTTGGTATCAGACTCTTGTCCCTAACTGGCCAGGTGAGTTTGGTATCAGACTCTTGTTCCTAACTGGCCAGGTGAGTTTGGTATCAGACTCTTGTTCCTAGGTCTGGGGTTTGATTCCCACTCCAGACAGCCAGGTTGAAGAAGGTTTTCTCTTTGGAATCAGCGTCTGCAAACCCCCCCCCCCCCCCCCCCCCCCTCCTCTTCATGTGCCATCATGTGCCAGTGGATGAACGACATGTAAATACAAGATGCAAAGCATATAAACGTACTCCCAGTCCATAAAGAGGAAAAACCGTTATGGGCCGGTATAGACGTTAGTAACGGCTAATCAGGTAAACATCGGCCATCATCTGTGACCCATAATGAACATACCAACAAATTTTCAGAAAAATCGGCCAAGTACTTTCTGAGATATTCCATAAAAAAGAAAACTGTTATGGGCCGTTATGGCCGTTTGTAAAGATATAACGGTTAAATAAAACATCGGGCATGATCCGTGACCCATAATGAACATACCAACAAATTTTCAGAAAGATCGGCCAAGTACTTTCTGGTATATTCCATAAAGAAGAAAAACCGTTATGGGCCATTATAGCCGTTAGTAACGGATACAACGGTAAAATAAAACATCGGGCATCATCCGTGACCCATAGTGAACATACCTACAAATTTTCAGAAAGGTCGGCCAAGTACTTTCTGAGATATTCCATAAAGAAGAAAAAACCGTTATGGGCCGTTATAGCCATTAGTAATGGATATTACGGTAAAATAACATATCGGGCATCATCCGTGACACATAATGAACAAACCTACAAATTTTCAGAAAGATCGGCCCAGTAGTTTTGTCTGGAGCGAGTGGAACACATTTTGACCACAGACGCTCAGACAGACAGACACGCAGACAGTATTTCTTCATTCCCATTGTAAAGTACTCCCTGTTCTATAAGAACTGGGAGTACAAAAACACACATACACAGATGTTGCACTTTGACATCATCCTCAAAGACGGAATAAGCCTACCTTAAATATGGGATTAAAAATAGTCACATACCAAACAACTCACTGGTGATGAACCTCATAGATCTGTCTGAGGGAAAAAAAAAAAAACAAGAAGATGCAAAGCATATAAACGTACTCCCAGTTTATCTTGAATACGCGTGAGATATTCCATTAAGAGGAAAAACCATTTTGGCCCGTTATAGCCATTAGTAATAGCTATTCTGGTAAACATCAGCCATCATCTGTGACCCATAATGAACATACTTACAAATTTTCAGAAAGATCGGCCATGTACTTTCTGAGATTTTCCATTAAGAAGGAAACTGTTATGGGCCGTTAGTAACGGCTATAACGGTGAAGTAACACATCAGACATCATCCGTGACCCATAATGAACATACCTACAAATTTTCAGAAAGATCGGCCAAGTACTTTCTAAGATATTCCATAAAGAACAAAAACTGTTATTGGCCATTATAGCCGTTAATAACGGCTATAACGGTAAAATAAAACAACGGGCATGATCCATGACCCATAATGAACAAACCTTCAAATTTTCAGAAAGATCGGCCAAGTACTTTCTGAGATATTCCATTAAAAAAAAAAGAAAAACCGTTATAGCCGTTAGTAACAGCTCTTACGGTAAAATAACACATCAGGCATGATCCGTGACCCATAATAAACATACGAGATAAGATAAGATAATGTTGCTTATAGCCCAGCCGACCGCAAGGGGCCACATCAGGGCTGTCACCACGTTAAAATCAACTCAAGTCATAATAAACATACCTTCAAATGTTTTAGAAAGATCGGCAAGTACTTTCTAAAATATTCCATAAAGAAGGAAAACCGTTATGGGCCGTTATGGCCTTAGTAACGGCTATAACGGTAAAATAACACATTGGGCATCATCCGTGACCCATAATAAACATACTTACAAATTTTCAGAAAGATCGGCCAAGTACTTTCTGAGATATTCCATGAAGAAGGAAAACCGTTATGGCCGTTAGTAACGGCTCTAACGGTGAAGTAACACATTGGGCATGATCCGTGACCCATAATGAACATCCTACAAATTTTCAGAAAGATCAGCTGGGTACTTTCTGAAATATTCCATAAAGAAGGAAAACTGTTATGGGCCATTATGGCCATTAGTAACGGCTATAACGGTGAAGTAACACATCGGGCATCATCCGTGACCTATAATAAACACACCTACAATTTTTCAGAAAGATCGGCCAAGTACTTTCTGAGATATTCCATAAAAAAGAAAAACCGTTATGGGCCGTTATGGCCGTTAGTAACGGATATAATGGTAGAATAAAACATCGGGTATGATCCGTGACCCATAATGAACATACCTACAAATTTTCAGAA
>CM065736.1:61112955-61255455 GCA_033310375.1 Conus canariensis
ACAAGACTGAGGAATGCTGTTGTGCAAGAAGGGTGGAGGAAGGCGTTGGAACAAGACTGACTGAGGGATGCTGTTGTGCAAGAAGGGTGGAGGAAGGCGTTGGAACAAGACTGACTGAGGGATGCTGTTGTGCAAGAAGGGTGGAGGAAGGCGTTGGAACAAGACCGACTGAGGGATGCTGTTGTGCAAGAAGGGTGGAGGAAGGTGGAACAAGACTGACTGAGGGATGCTGTTGTGCAAGAAGGGTGGAGGAAGGCGTTGGAACAAGACCGACTGAGGGATGCCATTGTGCAAGAAGGATGGAGGAAGGTGTTGGAACAAGACTGACCGAGGAATGCTGTTGTGCAAGAAGGGTGGAGGAAGGTGTTGGAACAAGACTGAGGAATGCTGTTGTACAAGAAGGATGGAGGAAGGTGTTGGAACAAGACTGACTGAGGAATGCCGTTGTGCAAGAAGGGTGGAGGAAGGCGTGGGAACAAGACTGACTGAGGAATGCTGTTGTGCAAGAAGGGTGGAGGAAGGTGGAACAAGACTGACTGAGGAATGCTGTTGGGCAAGAAGGGTGGAGGAAGGTGGAACAAGACTGACCGAGGAATGCTGTTGGGCAAGAAGGGTGGAGGAAGGTGGAACAAGACTGACTGAGGAATGCTGTTGGGCAAGAAGGGTGGAGGAAGGTGGAACAAGACTGACTGAGGGATGCTGTTGTGCAAAAAGGGTGGAGGCAGGATAAGTGCCAGGCTCCCTTGTCAATCACTCTGTGTTCATTTTGGGACACTTGAGCCATCAATACATCAGATTTAAAGAAATGTTGTAGGAAAGTGGGAGGCTTGGGTCATCAATACATCAGATTGAAAGAAATGTTGTAGGAGATTGGGCGACTTGGGCCATCAATACATCAGGTTTAAAGAAATGTTGTAGGAGATTGGGAGGTTTGAGCCATCAATACATCAGATTTAAAGAAATGTTGTAGGAGATTGGGCGACTTGGGCCATCAATACATCAGATTGAAAGAAATGTTGTAGGAGATTGGGAGGTTTGAGCCATCAATACATCAGACTGAAAGAAATGTTGTAGGAGATTGGGAGGTTTGAGCCATCAATACATCAGACTGAAAGAAATGTTGTAGGAAATTGGGTGGCTGGGGCCATCAATACATTTGATTTAAAGAAATGTTGTAGGAGATTGGGTGGCTTGGGTCATTAATACATCAGATTTAAAGAAATGTTGTAGGAGATTGGGTGGCTTGGGTCATTAATACATCAGATTTAAAGAAATGTTGTTGGAACCTGGGTGGCTTGGGTCATTAATACATTAGATTTAAAGAAATGTTGTTGGAACCTGGGTGGCTGGGGCCATCAATACATTAGATTTAAAGAAATGCTGTAGGAGATTGGGAGGCTTGGGTCATTAATACATCAGGTTTAAAGAAATGTTGTAGGAGATTGGGTGGCTGTGGGTCTGCAGGCACAACTTGAAAATATTCACCCAAAGCAGCAGAGTTTTCTTCCACAGCCTTTTCAAAGCTGGTTTCCTTTCCTCTGCGGTGATAAAGGCAAGTAATTCATAACCATAGAGACAGAATGAAGAATAGTTGAATTGATTTTGCCCTCTATACATGTCATGATATGTGCTTCATATTTGTACAGTTGTACAAGTTACAGTTTTAACATCCTCCACACAAAAAAGATTGTTCTTACTGGTTTGCCATTAAAAAATCAAAATAATATAAAAATTAAAAAAAAAAACACATGAAAAACATAAACAAGATGCAAAGCATATAAACGTACTCCCAGTTTATCTTGAATACGCGTGAGATATTCCATAGAGAGGAAAAACTGTTTTGGGCCGTTATAGCCGTTAGTAACGGCTAAAACGGTAAACATCGGCCATCATCTGTAACCCATAATGAACATACCTACAAATTTTCAGAAAAATCGGCCAAGTACTTTCTGAGATTTTCCATGAATGAGAAAACTGTTATGGGCCGTTATACTCGATAATAACGGCTATACCGGTAAAATTAAACATCGGGCATGATCCGTGACCCATTATGAACATACCTACAAATTTTCAGAAAGATCGGCCAAGTACTTTCTGAGATTTTCCATAAAAAAGAAAAACCATTGTGGGCCGTTATAGCCGTTAGTAACGGCTATAACGGTAACATAAAACATCGGGCATAATCCGTGACCCATAATGAGCACACATACAAATTTTCAGAAAGATCGGCCTTGTACTTTCTGAGATATTCCATAAGAAAGAAAAACCGTTATGGGCCGTTATAGCCGTCAGTAACGGCTATAACAGTAAAATAACACATCGGGCATGATCCGTGACCCATAATGAATGTACCTTCAAATTTTCAGAAAGATCGGCCAAACACTTTCTAAGACATTCCATAAAGAGAAAAAACGTTATGGGCCGTTATAGCCGTTAGTTACAGCTATAACAGTTAAAATAACACATTGGGCATCATCCGTGACCTATAATCTACATACCTACAAATTTTCAGAAAGATCGGCCGAGCAGTTTCTGAGATATTCTATAAAGAAGAAAAACCGTTATGGGCTGTTATAGCCGTTAGTAATGGATATAATGGTAAAATAACGCATCGGGCATCATCCGTGACCCATAATAAACATGCCTACAGATTTTCAGAATGATCGGCCAAGTACTTTCTGAGATATTCCACAAAGAAGGAAAACCGTTATGGGCCGTTATAGCCATTAGTAATGGCTATAACGGTAAAATGAAACATCGGGCATCATCTGTGACTCATAACAAACGTACACATTTTCAGAAAGATCAGCCAAGTACTTTCTGAGATTTTCCATAAAGAAGAAAACTGTTATGGGCCGTTGTAGCAGTTAGTAACGGTAAAATAACGCATCGGGCATCATCCGTGACCCATAATAAACATACCTACAGATTTTCAGAATGATCGGCCAAGTACTTTCTGAGATTTTCCATAAAGAAGAAAACTGTTATGGGCCGTTGTAGCCGTTAGTAACGGATATAACGGTAAAATAACGCATCGGGCATCATCCGTGACCCATAATAAACATGCCTACAGATTTTCAGAATGATCGGCCAAGTACTTTATGAGATATTCCATAAAGAAGGAAAACCGTTATGGGCCATTATGGCCGTTAGTAATGGATAAAACGGTAAAATAAAACATCGGGCATCATCCATGACCCATAATAAACATACTTACAAATTTTCAGAAAGATCGACCAAGTACTTTCTGAGATATTCCATAAAAAATGAAAACCGTTATGGGCCGTTAGCGACGGTTATAACGCTACAATAAAACATCGGGCATAATCCGTGACCCATAATGAACATACCTTCAAATTTTCAGAGAGATCGGCCAAGTACTTTCTGAGATATTCCATAAAGAAGGAAAACCGTTATGGGCCGTTATGACCGTTAGTAACGGCCATAACGGTAAAATAACACATCGGGCATCATCCATGACCCATAACAAACATGCCTACAAATTTTCAGAGAGATCGGCCAAGTACTTTCTGAGATATGCCATAAAAAATAAAAACCGTTATGGGCCGTTAGTGACGGTTATAACAGTACAATAAAACATCGGGCATCATCCTTGACCCATAATGAACATACCTACAAATTTTCAGAAAGATCTGCCCAGTAGTTTAGTCTGGAGCGAGTGGAACACATTTTGACCGCGGATGGACAGACGGACACACACACACACACAGCATTTCTTCATTCCCATTGTAAAATACTCCCTGTTCTATAAGAACTGGGAGTACAAAAAATAATCATCCAATGCTGCTTCCTTCTTGTCTCCATTTTCTACTGGAATATGAGTACAGTGATGATCTTATCAGGTCTCGTCATTTAGTAAATGTTCATACGTTTTGCTTTTATGGTCAGAGAACACATGAAAAAAAAATCTGCAAGATTTAAATAACAGAAACTTTTAAACAGAATGAATTGCAAGTGTCAATAAAATATTACAACTGGACATTGTGTCTGAAGAAAGTCGCTTGTGTTTGCACCTTCCCAGCATTCCTGTGCCTGAAACTTACCATTTTTGTTTGTTTCCTGAAAATCGGTCTATGAGCGCTCTGCTGCAAAATTCCCAGTAGTCTTCATCAGAAGAGATACTTGGAGGATATGTTTTGTCACCGATGCCAATGGTATCAGCAATTTTTTTTTTGTAACCCTTTTCCAATGTCTGGAAGGTCGCATGCACTTGTATACATGAATTCACTAAACCTGAAATCACACCATCTCTGCCCGTAATGTCTTTGGATGGCTGCAAGCTCTGGATAAAAAGATAATTTTGAGACTTCCACTCATAAAATTGACATTCAACTGAAACATGCTACGAAGTTGAAACAAGCCCATGTGATCCATGTAGTCATACACAATTGTTTTCTTAATGAGGTGTCACCATGCCAACACTTGACATCAGCCCACTGGTGTCAGGAAGGAGACAAACAAATCATGCCACAGTACAGCTGATATATGACTTGCATGCACACTGCATTGTCTCTCTCTCTCTCTCTCTCTCTCTCTCTCTCTCTCTTTTCAGCATCCCCACCTCCAAAACAAATGACACAAAATGAAAATCTCCAACTGTAAGTTTATTTCTCAATGCAACAATGGTTTCCATCAATAGTAAGTAGCTTATCATTATTCTAAAGCAGCTTATCACTACTTTTACCCATATATTTGCCACCATCCGCAAAGGGAATTGCAAACCACAGTTAACTTGAACTGTAGGTTAACCTTCACCAGATGTCACTCTTTGTTACACAGTCCGGACGTTGTGGGTCTCCCAGAACCAATTCATTTTACACAGACTGTATTGTGTGCTTTTACTGTATTCATTTCTGTTCTGATGTTGCTGGTCCTGGTGGACCCATACTGGTCAGAGTCTTCAAGAGATTAAACTTTAACAGATGATGTGGGACCCCCAGACCCATACTCAGTGCACTCCAGTATCCAATGACCACTCTTTAAGCTAGGGGTTCACCAGGACCCCAAGCTTCATCTGAAGTGCACAGTTCAAATGACACATCTGATTATTTGATGCATTGACACTGTAAATCGCTGAATCAGAATAAATGACACGTCTGATTAGTTCTGCCCTGTTTGATGCGCTGACACTGTAAATCGCTGACATCAAACTGTTGGACAAGATCCACCATTGCATATCGTTATGATAAAAGAGCAATTTCATCTTAAAAAAACCAAGCACACAGGAAAAAAAATCCCATGTTAGGGAATGAAACACAAGCACCATAAGTTATGCAATACCCATAGCTTAAAAAGCTTTTTTACTGCGCATTTTCCCTGCACAGTTCTGGAATGTTAAGTGAGGTTCAAAAGCTCTCTTACTGTCCCCTTCCCCTGCACCATACTGGAGTGCTTGGTGAAGTTTACAAAACTTTCTTACAATCAATTTGTTTCTGAACCATACACAAGTCCGTAGTGAAGTTTAACAGCTATCTTACAAATCTTAAATAAATGTTAGCGAACCTCCAAGAGAAATGTGTACAAACGAGTCACAAGACAAAACACCATTGTGTTTTGTCTTGTGACTCATTTGTCCACGTTTCTCTTGGTGGTTCGCCAACATTTATTTAAGATTTGTTTAGATTTCCGCCTGCAGTTGTCTCACTTTGCAACTAGAGCTATCTTACAATCAATTTGCTTCTGAACTACACACAAATGCGTAGTGAAGTTTAAAAGCTATGTTACAATCAATTTGTTTCTGAACCGTACACAAGTGCACAGTGATGTTTAAAAGCAATCTTATAATCAATTTGTTTCTGAACCACACACAAGCCGTAGTGAAGTTTAAAAGCTATCTTACAATCAATTTGTTTCTGAACCACACACAAATGCGCAGTGAAGTTTAAAAGCTATTTTACAATCAATTTGTTTCTGAACCACACACAAGAGCGTAGTGAAGTTTAAAAGCTATCTTACAATCAATTTGTTTTTGAACCACATACAAGAGCGTAGTGAAGTTTAAAAGCTATCTCACAATCAATTTACTTCTGAACCATACACAAGCGCGTAGTGAAGTTTAAAAGCTATCTTACAATCAATTTGTTTCTGAACCACACACATGCGCGTAGTGAAGTTTAAAAGCTATCTTACAATCAATTTGTTTCTGAACTACACACAAATGCGTAGTGAAGTTTAAGAGCTATCTTACAATCAATTTACTTCTGAACCACACACAAGCACATAGTGAAGTTTAAGAGCTATCTTACAATCAATTTGTTTCTGAACCACACACAAGAGCGTAGTGAAGTTTAAAAGCTATCTTACAATCAATTTGTTTCTGAACCACACACAAGAGCGTAGTGAAGTTAAAAGCTATCTTACAATCAATTTGTTTCTACCACACACAAGCGCGTAGTGAAGTTTAAAAGCTATCTTACAATCAATTTGTTTCTGAACCACACACATGCGCGTAGTGAAGTTTAAAAGCTATCTTACAATCAATTTGTTTCTGAACCACACACAAATGCGTAGTGAAGTTTAAAAGCTATCTTACAGACAGATCTTCTGGCACCACACTGGACAGTGCAAAGCTATCTTAACATCAGTGTTGTTGTTTGCACCCTATTCCAGTGCACAGTGAAGTCTGAACACTATCTTGATGTAGGTTTTCCCTGCACCACTCTAGATTGTAAGTTGAAAAAGCTGTCATACCATCAACTTTACTGGAGTGCCACACAAGTTCAAAACCCTATCTTGTTGTGCAGTTTGTCTGTGCCATACTGGAGTGTTTGACAAGCTGTCTCAAGTTTCAATTTACCGTATCTGAGTATTAAGAGGCAGCCAGGAGTGAGTTCAAACAGTTGTTTCCCAGATATATGTCACAGCTGGTTTTCATACATGAGAAGAAAACTCTGTGCACTGATGAGATGCTATTAATACCCTGCTGCTTGTCCGCACAGGTAGTTCCAACATCTACAACTGTTCATACCTTCAAGCCCAGTGATGCTCACCCTGAACGAACAAACATTTTTCAAAAGCCATGCTTGCATGATCACTGCATTCTAGTATTGATACAATGACATAAATCCCATCAAGTGTTATGTCTTTCCTGCATGGTCCTTTCAACATGGTCACATATCATAGTAATTCTGTTCAAAAAGTTCAAAGTTAACAGAAGATGCTCATCTGATGAAACTTGAGTTTCTCGATTAGATCGTTTAGGTGTAACCAAAGAACAAACAGCAATTTTGGTCTTATGAGACTGCACTATTTTCAGATCGAGGGTGTGTGTTTTTCATTTCAAGCTGTTGACAACATTGAAAACCTTTGACTCCCTTTCACCAAAGCGATGAAAAAACAAACACCCATCTCTCTGTAAACAGCTCATACACACACACACCTACACACACACACACACACACGCACACGCACACACATCCTAATATGGTATCTGCAGCATGCTGAGCTCTGTGTATGTCTGAAAGAGCTTGGCTTAATTATGACACTTCAAAAAGAGCTTGGCTTAATTATGACACTTCAAAAAGAGCTTGGCTTGATTATGATACAGCAAAAACAGCTTGACTTAATTATGACACAGCAAAAAGAGCTTGGCTTAATTATGATACAGCAAAAAGAGCTTGGCTTGATTATGATACAGCAAAAACAGCTTGGCTTAATTATGACACTTCAAAAAGAGCATGGCTTGATTATGACACTTCAAAAAGAGCTTGGCTTGATTATGATACAGCAAAAACAGCTTGGCTTAATTATGATACAGCAAAAAGAGCTTGGCTTAATTATGATACAGCAAAAAGAGCTTGGCTTAATTATGACACTTCAAACAGAGCTTGGCTTAATTATGACACTTCAAACAGAGCTTGGCTTAATCATGACACTTCAAACAGAGCTTGGCTTAATTATGACACTTCAAAAAGAGCTGGGCTCAATTATGACACAGCAAAAAGAGCTTGGCTTAATTATGATACAGCAAAAAGAGCTCAACTTATTAATGATACAGCAAAAAGAGCTTGGCTTAATTATGACACAGCAAAGCTGAACACATTCACAGTAAAAGAGAGCACTGTGCATGTGCAACTACAAGCATATGCCAGAGTGTGAATGATGAAAATCTGAAAAGATTACCCAAAGCCATGAGCATGGAACATCCACTTCGAAAAGGCCTCATGGCTTGAACATTCTGAGCTATTGATATCAATGTATACATATTCTGGCACAATAAGCAGTGTTGAATATTCTGAGCCATTGGTAAATATCAATGTATACATATTCTGGCACAATAAGCAGTGTTGAATATTCTGAGCCATTGGTAAATATCAGTGTATACATACTCTGGCACAACAAGCAGTGTTGAATATTCTGAAGCCATTGTTTATATCAGTGTATACATACTCTGGCACAACAAGCAGTGTTGAATATTCTGAGCTATTGGTAAATATCAGTGTGCACATACTCTGGCACAACAAGCAGTGTTGAATACTCTGAGCTATTGGTAAATATCAGTGTATACATACTCTGGCACAACAAGCAGTGTTGAATACTCTGAGCTATTAGTAAATATCAATGTGTACATACTCTGGCACAACAAGCAGTGTTGAATATTCTGAGCTACTGGTAAATATCAATGTGTACATACTCTGGCACAATAAACAGTGTTATCCAAACAGCTTTACATAATTTCACTCCCTCAGCTTTTTACCACTGTGACACTTTGTACTACATTTCTTTACTCTTCGTATGTCTTTGTGTTGTTCTTTAAAAAGAAACCAAACAGAGAATTTGACATGAAAAGCATTTTCTTTTCGTTCCTAACAACTGACCATCAGTGAAACAAACGCTCCAAATAATATATACTCACATTTTGTAGCTGCAAAAAAATGATGAGTATGTATAATGGTACTAAGATAGGAAGGATTTTTTTTAAAAGTGCATACATATTTTATATATCAAAAAAAGATTAATGAACGAACATTACAGACTTGAACAAAAATCAATGATGCCCAAAAAGCAGATGAAGAAGAAAAGGAAGAAAGAAAAAAGTATCAGCTGTCAAAAAAAACAACCCTGCAAGAATAACAAAAAAAAACAACAACTGCAAGTTAAAATACACAACTCCTGAAACTGAGAAACCACAAAAGCTTTGAAGTTCATAAACCAGTCAGTCCAAAATCAAAATAATGGAATGGACTAACATTGGCAACAACTAACACCTATCTAATATATAGCGAAAGTATAGTCACATGAAATGACAAATGATAATCTACAATGATACCCAAAAGGAGGAGACTGTTTAAACTGTAGCAGCGGTGTCCTCTCTTGAGATAAAAATGAATACCAGAGAATAGGAAGGATGTCATATTACCAAGTCTTACACCCCAACTTCCCAACAGCTGAAAATGTCCATGTTACATACTGTTCCCCAAACATTTCAGTTGTGTGAATACGCTCAGTTGTTGTGTGATACCTGTATTGTTAAAAGCCCTCTCATGCCACTCATTTCCCACATGGTGACATCTGGGCTCTTTATTCAACAACACCAGCTCATCAGAAAGCCGCTTACTGGAACAGATGTGCACTGCAGCACAGGAAGGTGAGGTATTTTTGGTGCAGTCTAACATCCCCAAGGTACCCCCTTGAGCCCCTGAATGATGACAATTACTGGCGGCAAAAGTGACCTTCTTTGTTTATCTTTCACTGTTCACTTCTCCATGTTTCCCTTCACTAATCACAGATCCATTCTGACTGAGCTCACCATGTGGAGATCTGGAGCACAGAATGTCACAATCATCAAAGTGGGCATTTTACCTGTAATCAAGGATAAAGGTAGTGCACAGAATGTCACAAATTCTGATCCATCAAAGTGGGTATTCTACCTGTAATCAAGGATAAAGGTAGAACACAGAACGTCACAAATTCTGATCCATCAAAGTGGGCATTTTACCTGTAATCAAGGATAAAGGTAGTGCACAGAATGTCACAAATTCTGATCCATCAAAGTGGGTATTCTACCTGTAATCAAGGATAAAGGTAGAACACAGAATGTCACAAATTACGATCCATCAAAGTGGGCATTCTACCTGTAATCAAGGATGAAGGTAGTGATCAGCTGACTCTTAGCACTGCTTAACTTCTTTTGAATATGACCTCAGAAACATAACAAGTAGACTGCCTGATCACTGAACTTCTTTGGAATATCACCTCAGAAACGTAACAAGTAGACTGCCTGATCACTTAACTTCTTTGGAATATCACCTCAGAAACATAACAAGTAGACTGCCTGATCATTTAACTTCTTTTGAATATGACCTCAGAAATATAACAAGTAGACTGCCTGATCACTGAACTTCTTTGGAATATCACCTCAGAAACATAACCAGTAGACTGCCTGATCACTGAACTTTGGAATATCACCTCAGAAACATAACCAGTAGACTGCCTGATCACTGAACTTCTTTGGAATATACCTCAGAAACATAACCAGTAGACCGCCTGATCACTGAACTTCTTTGGAATATCACCTCAGAAACATAACCAGTAGACTGCCTGATCACTGAACTTCTTTGGAATATCACCTCAGAAACATAACCAGTAGACTGCCTGATCAGAGTGCAATCAGTCCACCTGGTGTCGCTCTTCTCTTGACCTTGCAGTGATTATCAAGTACACATAACACCTGAAACCTTTGAACTGGGTCAGCAAAGACACGGACGTTTTCTGTAGAAGTGTCTGCTCTGCTTACTGTGGAATAGGGAAGCTATCTATGCAATGCACATATTATGACACTGTTTATAGTTTTTCCCTTTCTTTCAAGAAAATGCATTCCCAGACAAAAGGTATGTACTACATATTTAAAGTTTTCTCAACAATCCCAGACAAAAGGTAAGTGCTATAATCTGAAGTTAGTCTCCTAGCACCCCCCTGTGACCGACATACCCTTGCTGACACACTGAGCCACTGTATGCCCGTTCTTAGTTAAACATTATTAGTTTTGTTCAAATTTACAACTAAAATGCAAGCAGCCCAACTGTAGTAGTCACACTGTTCTCTGCATGACACTGGGTCTGAACAGATACGTGTATGTGGTTTTTATTCATTTCTACAACTCTAGTGGTCACACTGTTCTCTGCATGACACTGGGTCTGAACAGATACGTGTACATGTGGTTTTTATTCATTTCTACAACTCTAGTGGTCACACTGTTCTCTGCATGACACTGGGTCTGAACAGATATGTGTACATGTGGTTTTTATTCATTTCTACAACTCTAGTGGTCACACTGTTCTCTGCATGACACTGGGTCTGAACAGATAAGTTTCAAATGAGTAGTCCCAATTGTGTTCTTCAAGTCAACAGAACACACACCGCATCTACTTGCAGGAACCAGTATTAAAGTCTCCAGATCATGATTCTGGTGGGTGTATAAACCTTTGACAGACGCCATCAATATTGCTGACAACAGCACCATAGCAGCTGTGCTGTCTCCTCACAGCATTACTGCACAGACAACGCTGTGACAGACGCCATCAATACTGCTGACAACGGGGTGAACTCCGCTCATGGCGGCTGCACACGCGCGATTTGGAGCACTGCTGTGCTAATTGGTGAAATGGTCAGTTTTAGTTTACTAAAAGCGAATTAGCCATCTCCAAATGTATACTAAGATGTCTGTGTAGCCGCGCACAAAGTTTCAGGCACAAAATTAGCAGATTATGACCGTGGCAGGACTTTGTTATGTTTTGTTTTGGTAGCCGGCATGACAAAACCTGGAGGTAGAAAGAAGAGAAGAAAGGCAACAAAGACTAGTGAAAGTTCGCCTAACACCAGTGCATCTGACACTTCTCGGTTATCAGCTACCCCTGCAACACCAAAGAAAAGTAAGCTTGCCAACCTGACTGTAAGTACGCCAACATCTGTTAGGGAAACACTGAAACAGCTCGCATTTGTTGACAGAGCGGAAGCAATGGCTGCCACGGGAGACCACCACCCTTCAGATGGTAGCGTTGAAGTAGAGCACGAAGTTATCTCCCATCAAAAGAGTGTTTCTAATGCTGAACTGTTGAGAAAGCTAGATGTGGTGTTGAGTGAAATAGGTGCAAATGGTGCGAGATAAGTGAAACTGACGGTTCATCTCCAGGCGCACCAGAGACCAGGTGATTTACTCACGGCACAAACTATGTGGCACACGCCTGGTGATTGCCGAAGATTTTACCCCCAGGGCCTATGCTCTCCTATGGCAGTCAGAGATGACCGTGACGTCTGCCAGCAGGCCTGGACGCGGAACGGCCGGGTCTTCATGAAGTCCCACTCTGGGGAGGTGGCTCCCATTGACAACCTGTACGACCTGCGTGGGGACCAGAGGCGCAGGAGGCAGTGGGCAGGCCAGTCTTCCCAGGGCTCCGGCGAACGCACCAGGCGAGAGGACCTGTCCAGGCAACAGTGACGAGCAGAGAGCAGCGGGGCTGGGTTGCGAGACAGCTCCAGGGAGTCCAGGGACAGCCACATGTCCACCATGGACATGATCCCAGAGACTCAGGTGGCGGTCGGACCCTCTGGCTCTGGGGCTGACACTGCCGGAGATCACCGCACCAGCGGGGGAGCTGAGCCACAGCCAGCACCCAGAGGTCCATGTCTGAACTGTCTGTTCTGGAACTTTTTTCCCAGGTGAGCCAAAAGCCATGAAGATACTTGTCCAACAACAGCGAAGACAGTGATTGTAGACTTTTTGTCCTTTTTTTTTCTTCTCATACATTGGCAGGCTTTTCATATTTGTTTGGCTATTAACTTCATCAGTGATTTCAGTAGTGTCAAGGACGTTTCTTTTTGCAGTTTTCTTTTTTTCTTCTTCTATGTACTCATTCTATTTGCTAAGAAGAACTTTTTCTTCTTGAAAAGAAATTTGTTCTCCTTAGAGTTTACTGTATAATACGGAACACTAAGATGTTCATCTTTGGTCAACAACTGGGTAAACAGAGCAGTACACTGATGCTTTGTGAATTGGATTTTTCAAGATATGTAACTTCCATGACGCGTGTAGCTTTTGAGTCACGTTCTGCATGTTGTATACTCTTCAGGGCTTTTTCCTCGAGTTATGTTTTTTGGGGGGCAGTCCGTCTCTGTCTGTCAGTTTGTCTGCCTGTCTTTGCGTCTGTCTGTCAGTCTCTCTTTTACAATTGAATGCTCCACTTTGGAGACGCCCCCCTAACCTAGTTTTACGGTAGGCTTGAGGTCGTTTGAGGACATAACCTTTCTTGTTGTTGTTGCTATTTGCCCATGTATATTGCTCTTTTTAATCAATAATAGAAGTGCTGATTATTCTGTCGAAAGTTTGGCTGTTGGGCTTTTTTGCTTGGGTTTTTGGACTAGTCCGCTGGGCCCTATATTTTCGACCTTGACCCTGTCACTGATGTTCCGGCCATGCTGGAAAACACGCAAGATAATTTTGTGGTTTTGAAGTTTGTATGTGCTTATTCAGTGTGTTTCGATATTAAAAAGAAATGGATTACCTTTAAACATCTGTTGGTTTTCATAGCCTGAAACTTTTCAAATATTGTGGTTAGTAACCGAATGGAAAGGATTGTACATCATGTCTTGTTCATGTTGTGTGTTGTATAAAAAATTTGTATTCGTCTCGTCTCCATCATCTAATATATAAATGGCAAATTCTGTGTGTGTGTGTGTGTGTGTGTGTGTGTATGCTATAGACTCAAAAACGGGTCAATCGATTGTCATGAAATTTGGCAGGTACGTCTGTTGTGACCCGAGAATGGTTTTGGGCTAATCTCTAAAAAAATAAAACCGTTAAAAAACTGTTATAACGGTTTCAAACACATCTTTTCCCTCTGCTTTTCTTCAAATAGCGGTTGTGACATTGCACAGGTACAGGACTATTTCTCTAAAATTAGAACCGTTGTTTGGCAGTTAAAAAACGTTATTTATAACAGTTAAAAACTGTTAAAAACACCAAACCCTATAAAAGAAACTGTTTAAAACCCGATCTTCTTGAAATTTAGCAGGCACGTCTGTTGTGAACTGAGGATGGTTTTGGGCTAATCTCTCAAAAAATAAAACCGTTAAAAAAACTGTTATAACGGTTTCAAAGATATATTTTTCCTCTGCTTTTCTTCAAATGGCCGTTGTGACATTGCACAGGTACAGGGCTACTTCTCGAAAATTAGAACCGTTATTTGGCAGTTAAGAAACATTATTTGTAACAGCTAAAAACCGTTAAAAACACCAAACCCTATAAAAACTGTTTAAAACCCGATCTTCTGAGGTTGGCGGCCACGAGAGTCATCGGATCGCCACCAAACTTGACATAAGCCTACAGGAACATCCAGCGGGTAACATTGGGTCATTAGATAGTCATTATGACCATTAAAGTTGATCATTAAAAACCGTTATTTTAAAAATTTTGGCTGTTCTTGATGAAATTTGGTATACATGTGCAGTTTTAAATGCCGAAAAATGATATACAACTTTTACGAACCAATATTTAAAATTGACCGTTAAAAAACGTTATTTTATAAATTTAGAGTATTCTTGAAGAAATTCGATATACATGTGCAGCTTTGAACGTTAAACAATGATATACAATTTTCAAGATCCGAAACTTAACATTGACCGTTAAAAACAGTTATTTTCTGAATTTCTGAATTTTCACCGTTCTTGATAACATTCCGTATGCACGTACAGTTTTAAGCGCTGAACAATGTTATGCAAATTTTACGAAACAAAACTTAACACTGACTGTTAAAAACCGTTATTTTCTAAATTTACACCGTTATTGATAAAATTCGGTATGCGTATGTCCAGTAACGGTAAGTAATTTTGCAACATGGATGGGACAGGGTAGGGGGATGAAAAGGGAGGAATGAGAGGGGTCAGAAAAATGATTGTACAGTGCAAAGCCTGATACACTATTTTTACATTAGACACAGACCCGTTGAAATAAACTACTTCTGCACAAAGTCTATTCCTACAAAATTAAGGGCAATCAGAAGAATGGGAATGGGAACAGTGAGTGCAGGCAGAAAATCGAGCGAGAAAAGCATCTCGACGTACTAGGGAAGATCCAGAGGAAAGGGGCCAGAGGCAGGCGGAAAACAATAGAATGTATAAGAGAGAGAGAGAGAGAGAGAGAGAATGTGTATTTGTGTGGGGGGAGGGGGTGGGAAGATGTTGGGGGGGGGGGATTGATTGTAAATCAAAACAATTAATACATGTTTGCCGTCACGTATCGCAAAGAATGTTCATATCCCGGGCAACGCCGGGTGCCCCTGCTAGTGTTTATATATATGTTCCTTTTTGGCTCCATTGGATCTGGATCTGGATCTGGATTGGTACGTCGCTGATATTCATTTACTGGCATAGGCATGATGGGGGGGGGGGGGGGGGGGTGCAGCGTGATGATATTATCGGCTTCTGGCTTTTGCCAGAGCCGACTTGAAGCGTCGACTGACTTTTGGTGGACGATGTTATCGTCGAGGTGGTTCCACTCAGTTATTGTCTTTGGGAAGTATGAGTTACAGTACTGATCGGTGTGTGTTTCAGGAACGCAGTAGCACCTATCATTGTTTCGTATGTAGTTCTCCACTGGGTTTTGTGTCAGGTACGTTCTGTTGTCTCTGGTGGAGCGGATGCGTCGTCCTGGTTTCTGAGGTGTGATGAAGTCACTCGGGGTGATCGCTGGCACCAGACCCTCAACCACCCTGTAAAAGAATCCTAGCTGTAGTTGAAGCCGCCATTCTTGGAGTGTAGTGAGCTCATGTTTTCTCAGCAGACCCGTTATGAAGCCTGGCGTGGTGGAGCTGTAGTCCTTTGCTATGAAGCGCACTGCATTTCTTTGTACGCGCTCCAGCATGTTGATCTCTTGCTGCATGTGCGAGTCCCAAATGATTACTGCATACTCCAGGACAGGGTGTACGAGTGCAAGGTAGGCATTTCTTCGGCAGGAGGTAGGGCTGTGCCTGAGATTTCGCCGGAGAAATCCTAGTGTGCTACTGGCCTTCTTTTGTGATGAAGGCGATGTGTTGAGACCACTTGAGGTTGTCGGCGAATTGGATGCCGAGGTATGGGTTATGAGGGACTTGCTGCAGGATGGTATTATTTAGGGAGTAGAAGTAGGAGGAGGTAGAGGATTTTGCAATGCTCATGATGTAACATTTTGAAGCATTGAACTGCATGCCCCATTTGTCTGCCCATGACTCTAGTGACTTGAGGTCCTCTTGTAGAGTGTGGTGGTCATTAAAGTCGCTGATCTCCCTATAAATGAGGCAGTCATCTGCGAATAGGTGTACTTGGGATTTGACTGCTTCTGGGAGGTCATTTATGTGGCACAGGAATAGGAGGGGGCCCAGCACGGTGCCTTGTGGGACTCCTGAGTCAACAGTTGTGGCGTTGGATGTAATGCCCTCTACCACCACTTGCATGGTTTGCTCTGTTAAGAAGCAGGTAAGCCAGGTGTGGAGGGTGCTGGTGATGCCATAACTGGTCAACTTATGGAGGAGACGGTCTGACGGTCATGGGGTACTGTATCAAAGGCTTTTGAGAAGTCCAAAATAGCCATATCCACTTGCTTCCCTTTGTCAAAGGACATCAGGAGATCATTAGTAGTGGTGAGCAGTTGGGTCTCAGTGGAAAAGCCTAGGAACAGAAGCCGTGGTTGAGATTTGTGAGTATTTTTTGTTGTTCTAGGTGGGACATGATATGGTGGCAGACTATATGTTCAAGGAGTTTACAACATACATGTTCGGAAGAACATGGACGTTTCTTCAGCTGTTCTTCAGTCTGTTGCTTTTGCTTTCTTTCTGCTCTCTTCTCTGTCTGATCGTTCGCTGGCAAGGACTTGGAGGGGGCTTTATCTGTCACTGTATTCTTTGTTGGGCTGTCTTCAGCTGTGTTTTTTTTACTGAGATAAAATGCAGGCCTGCTCAGTATTGCTTATTGAGGATAGTAGGTCTACATAACAGGATGATGATGTTTCTTGCCCTTGGTAAAGTTTAGAAAGAGAGGGTGTTAGTTACCGCCAATGACATTGACAAACAAAGCACATGACAAGACACAATGCATTTCAACCTCTTGGGTCTTCTTCAGGCAAAAAAATAAATCACATTTAACATTTAAGACAGTGCAAACAAAGAACGAAAATGACTCATCTGTTGTTGTCCATGTGGTGGGGAGAATAGCCGCTAGGCGGAAATGACAAGGGGGATTATGGGAGAGGAAAAGGAGGGGGGGTTTTCGTGGGGGGAGGGGGGGGGGTTGTGTGATACAATAGGGTTGTGTGTCTAGTTTAGTGGGGTGGTGTGATATCTTTGTGACGGTTGTGGTAATGGTGGATTGATAATAATGGTAAGGGGGGGGGGGGGGGGAGGCAAACTGGAGAAAAAAAAAATATATATATACAGAAGGGGTAAATAAGTACATGAACAGAAGAAACTGTTAAAAAAAAAAAGAAGAAAGTTTAGGTGAATAAAATAAATGATTACGCTGGGTGATGAAAGAGGTGGTGGTAGTTATGCGTGGGTAGTTGTGAAAGGTGTGTGGGTAATGTTAATGAGGGAGGGAAGGGGATGGAAGATAAATGGGTGATAAGGTATGATTGGGAGGGGGGGGGGGAGGGGGGTTGAGAAAAAAAAAAAAAAAGGAAGGAAGAGGGTAATGTGTGTGTGTGTGTGGGGGGGGGGAGGGGGGCAAGAGAAGGAGAGCTCATATCTCTTCATCCACTATGGGGTGGGGGTGGGAGGTTGGGAGGTTCATATTAATAGTGTTGTTTAAAAAAGTAAACAATGCTGTGGGATGATGTTCATTGTAACAGGTGAAATAATGTGTTGGCATGAATATGCTGCTGTTTGTTGAGAGAAGATAGCAGTGATCAATGAAAAACAGGGTATCATGTGTTGCACACACACACACACACCACACACACACACACACACACACACACACACAAAAAGGGGGGGGGGGGGACCACATGTAAACAATGTTCTGGGTGAGTTAAGATCGTGTGATCATAATGAGACTAACTGTGGAAAGTTTTCACACACATATTCATACACACATACACTCATTCACACACACCACACACACACACAAAAAAGAGGGGTAAAAATTATTATCATTAATCAGTCACTGATGGGTGATGATCATATGAGATCAACGGTAGTGTAGGAAGAGATTCTTCTCCATTCCCTTAGGCAGGAATGGTGGAGGTACTGGCAAGGCTTCTGTATGGTGAAGGCCCTCCAGTGGTCAATAAGGTTTTGCATTCATCAGTGTGTTGGCAGGCCAGGATTCTTCTTTTGGTGTTGTTGGGACTGTTCCATGTTGTTTTGGATTTTTTACCACGTTGTAATCTCTTGTTAGTGGTTAGGCCTACACCAGGAGATATTTGTTCACATAGTGTGTCAGCTATTGAGAATGAGTGTCAACCCATTCAATTTCACAATGGTTAATAATACATTCAAAATACACACTTGTAACTGTAATGTCTAAATGACTTAAAGAAAAGAAAAGATGTATTTGATTTTTTAAGATCCTCAGATGGTAATATCTTCCTGATTCAAGAATCCCACCTACCATATAAAATTGAAAACTTTATTAGATCATGCTGGGGATATGAGTGCTTTTTAGCTGGTACTGAGACAAACAGAAACGGGGTTGCGATACTTTTCAAAAATAATTTTGACTATAAAGTGCACAGAGTAGAAAGAGATCCTGCAGGTCAATATTTAGTGTTGGATGTAACCTTGATGTGAAAGTGTGTGACATTAGTAAATGTGTATGGTCCCAGTTCAGGGAACCACCCAGCCTTTTCACAGACATCAGTCAGCTCACACATGCCTTTGATAATGAATTCATTATTATTGGTGGTGATTTTAACGTGTTAGATCCTAAGCTGGATGCATGGAATTATGCCAGTTATGCAAACAAACCAAGGAGTAGGAAAGCTATATGTGATATGTTGGAGGAGTTGAATCTAGTTGATGTTTGGCGGGACTCGTATCCCAAAAAGCCTGGTTATACATGGTGAAGGTTCAACTCTTCCAAACAAAGCCGGTTAGACTTTTTTCTGGTATCTAGAAATTTGATGATTGATGTGAATGGTATTGATGTACTACCTAGTTATCGTTCAGATCACTCAGTGGTTTTCCCACTCTTCAACAAAGAAAGCAGACAAGGCAAAAGGTACTGGAAATGTAACAACTCTCTATTAAAAGATACTAATTACATAGAACTTGTTAAGCAAACTATCACAGAAATGAAAAAACAGTATGCAGTACCAGTGTACAACCTTGATAATGTAAACAAAGCACCCAATGAGTGCATTGCTCTACAATAAATGACCAATTATTTTTTGAACGCTGCTTCTTGAAATCCGTGGAAAGACAATTTCTTACTCGGTATACAAGAAGAAAGAAGAGAGCAATTTGGAGGAGACTCTGTTAGAAGAAATAAGAAAATTAGAAGAAATAATAGATGAAACTAGACTAGACGACCTTGAGGAGAAAAGAAACAGACTACAAGAGCTACGAAATAAAAAATTAGAAGGTATGCTTGTGAGGTCTAGAGTCCAGTGGATTCAAAATGGAGAAAAACCTAGTAAATACTTCTGTAATTTAGAAAACTGTCAATATGTCGAAAGAGCTATGCACTCTTTGGAGAAAGATAACGGTGAAATAATTTTTGAGCAAAAGGAAATTTTGAATGAAGCTCAAACTTTTTACGAAAACCTGTACAGTGAGAGGGAAACTGCTGATGTTGATCTGTCTACACTAATACATGATGCTCCCGTGTTAAATGATGATGAATGTGAAATGTTGGAAGGAGCTGTTACACATGGTGAGGTTTATGATGCACTCTGAAAAATGAAAAATAATAAAAGTCCCAGTTCTGATGGCTATACAACAGAATTCTTCAAGTTTTTTTCTTTAAAGACATTGGTCATTTTTTGGTTCACTCTACTAATTATGGATTTTCGATTGGTCAAATGTCAATTACACAGCGACAAGGAATACCTGCATCAAAGAAGATAAACCAAAACAATTGTTAAAAAATTGGCGACCCATATCTCTACTAAACACATCCTACAAAATTGCATCTGCTTGTATTGCCACCAGAATCAAAGTAGTGTGCCAAATATTATTCACTCTGATCAGAGAGGCTTCATGAAAGGGCGTTACATAGGAGAAAATATTAGACTTGTTTATGATACTTTGTTACATACTTATAATGAAAACATCCCTGGCCTTCTGCTTTTAGTTGACTTTGAGAAGGCCTTTGACAGTGTTTCCTGGAAATTCTTGAACAAAGCATTGAGGCATTCAGTTTTGGTCAAGATTATAAGAGGTGGATCGAAACTTTTTATAACAATATCAATACATGCGTGTCAGTAAATGGCCATTATTCAGACTGGTTTCAAATTTGTAGAGGTGCTCGTCAGGGAGACCTACTTTCACCATATTTATACCTAATCTGTGCAGAAATTTTGTCTATAATGATCAGGAAAAATAACATAATAAAAGGTATCAAAATCAATGAAATATAATTATGCACTTCTCTCACAGTTTGCTGATGACACTTCCCTATTTCTTGATGGAAGTGAAGATTCTTTAAAAGAGGCCATAAAGACACTAGATATATTTGCTAATATCTCTGGGCTAAAAATCAACAAAGAAAAGACTCAATTAATATGGATTGGTAGCCAGAAACATTAAAAAAGAAGATACCTCAGAGATCAAAATTTTTGCTGGAATCCTGGCATCTCTAAGTTCTAGGAATTAATTTTTCTGTTGATGTAGAACAAACTGTAGCACTTAACTATGATAATAAAATACATAAAGTAAAAAGTTTGTTACAAAAGTGGTCAAAAAGACATTTAACTCCCTTTGGAAAAATAACAGTTATAAAAACTCTAGCTATGTCAAAACTGGTGTATTTATTCCTCAACCTACCTGATCCAGGAGATGATTTTTTACACCAACTGGACACATTATTTTTTGCCTTTTTATGGGAAGAAAAGCCAAGTAAAATCAGTAAGAAAAATGTTTGCAAGAATTACAAGGAGGGTGGTTTGAAAATCTTGAATGTTTTTTCCTTTTCGAGTACCATGAAAATTAGTTGGTTAAGGAGCATTTTTGACAATGATTCTTACATGCAAAAATTTGTCCTGGTTTTGTACCCAAAGTTTGTAAATTTGGAGAATTTGGGCTACGAATACAATATGTGAATGTACTTTTGCGTGGGCTAAAAAACCCATTTTGGTCAGATGTTTTGAAACATTATAGACGATTATGTGTAAAAATTTTACCTAATAACATTGATGCTTTCAATGCAGAATTCGTATTTCATAATGTGAATATTCTTAAAGCTAGACATGTCATTTTTTTGAAAACATGGTTCGATAGAGGTATCTATGTGGTCAGTGATTTACTAGACAATGCGGGCAATTTTTTTAAGTCATGAGGCATTTTTGAGAAAATATGATGGAATAGTAACAGACTTTGTTACATTCAGAGGGGTTATTCAGGCAATAAAAAGTTTTCAAAGTAAGATGAATGTAACACCTACTGCAAGATATAAACTGCAGAAAAATGAAGCCTGGCAACTTATCCACAAAGGCAACCATTATGTTCAGTCTTGTTTCAATGTAAATAATAACACTGTTGCTGGAGTGAGAAAGTGGAAAATGCATTATGACAACCTTAAGTGGAATACAATTTTTCGTTCTGCTATTTCAACTAGCCCGGATGTTCAACTAAGATGGTTACAGAGCTACGTGTTTTGCATAGAATTCTACCAACTAACAGATACCTACACCTAAGAAATGTAGTAAACTCACCACTCTGTTCCTTATGTGAAACAGAAACTGAAACAATTTGTCACTTGTTATGGTATTGCCCAATGACCACCACTGTTTGGCAAGATTTGCAAAGATGCTTATCTCAAAACTGTGTTCATTGTGTGAATTTTCAATTAACAGAGGTTCTTGTAATATTTGGGGTTGAGGAAAACACTTTAACTGACAGAGTTCTTAACTTGATAATACTTTTGGCAAAGCAATACTACAAATGTAAATGGAAGAAAGTAGCACCAATTGTCAATATTTTTATCAATATACTCAAAGATAAATTCAGAACAGAAAGGTATCTGAGTATTGTGACTAATAAATTAGACACTTTTTTGATGGATTGGCTTCCTTATCAGGACTTGGTTAAATGAGGCTTCCTTATCAGGACTTGGTTTAAATCAGGTTATAGTCTGTAATTAATAAACAGTTAATACTGTACCTTCTAAAAGAACTTAAGGCTATCTACTTGTTTATTCACTCACCATGGATGCTGACTTATTGCTTAACTTCCTCTGTTTGACTGTTATGTTCATGTTACTCTGTTAGGGCAGCATCCCTTTTCTTTTCCCCCTCTGCTGTTCACTTTCCCTCTCTTTCATCCTTTCCTCTCTCTCGCTTCTTTTCTCTTCCTCTATCTTTTGGTCTTACTTCTCCTAACAACACTTTTGTTTCATGCATGTGATGTAGTTCTGGCTATATTGTTTGTTTTTTGTGCATGTGTGTGTGTGTACAGAAATATGACAGTTGTTCTCCTGAGTGAATGTGAATCATAATGATGTAACTTGCTTTTTTTTCAAAGAAAAGAACCTTCATAGAAGGTGGAAAATAAAAATACTGCTGACAACAGCACCATAGCAGCTGTGCTCTCTCCTCACAGCATTACTGCACAGACAAAGCTGTGACAGACGCCATCAATACTGCTGACAACAGCACCATAGCAGCTGTGCTCTCTCCTCACAGCATTACTGCACAGACAAAGCTGTGACAGACGCCATCAATACTGCTGACAACAGCACCATAGCAGCTGTGCTCTCTCCTCACAGCATTACTGCACAGACGACGCTGTGACAGATGCCATCAATATTGCTGACAACAGCACCATAGCAGCTGTGCTCTCTCCTCACAGCATTACTGCACAGACAAAGCTGTGACAGACGCCATCAATATTGCTGACAACAGCACCATAGCAGCTGTGCTCTCTCCTCACAGCATTACTGCACAGACGACGCTGTGACAGACGCCATCAATACTGCTGACAACAGCACCATAGCAGCTGTGCTCTCTCCTCACAGCATTACTGCACAGACGACGCTGTGACAGACGCCATCAATATGCTGACAACAGCACCATAGCAGCTGTGCTCTCTCCTCACAGCATTACTGCACAGACGACGCTGTGACAGACGCCATCAATATTGCTGACAACAGCACCATAGCAGCTGTGCTCTCTCCTCACTAGCATTACTGCACAGACGACGCTGTGACAGACGCCATCAATATTGCTGACAACAGCACCATAGCAGCTGTGCTCTCTCCTCACAGCATTACTGCACAGACAAAGCTGTGTGCCTCCTTCAGGTTTGCTCTTCTCATTTCAGAAAACAAAAGTGAAAAAAAAAAGAAAAAAAAAGTGGAATGAAAACAACAAATCCGGTCCACAAATACATTCATCTGATTATAAAAAGCAAACTTTTGAAATTGCTTGACACAGAATCAATGAAAAATAAGATTATAATTTTTCTGCCAAAACGCCTGTGTAGTTTGGTTATACATAAGAAGAAAAAATATTTACATCCAGGATGACATGCGTTTGACATAAAAATATTAAAGTATGTAAATTTGCTTATGTTCACTTGTCGCATGTGTGCACACACATCTATCTGTATGTTTTTGTGTGTGTTATGTGTCACAAACTGTGAAATCCTCTGGGCGAAAATCAAACTGAAGGGATGCCAAACTTTGCTGGTCTGCTGCTACTTAAGTACTACCACCTGCATACAGAAGATGCCGAGAGCATGAAAGCTTTTAGTGAATCAGCCCACCGCTCCTCACTCACAAACAACGCTATCATCATGGCTGGCCCACCAAGATATTGAAGAAGGGATGCCCAAGTCCGAACATCCATCGCAAATTCATGGACGACATTAACGACCTAGGATGGGAACAGATGGTACAGGAGCCCACTAGAGGGGAGAACTTTTTAGACCTGTTCCTCACGAGTCATCCCAACCTGGTCCCTAGAACTGAGATTCTTCCAGGACTGTCTGACCACGATGCAGTGTACATGGAACTGGATATCCACCCGCCAAAGAAGCACCAGCCTCAGCGGCTCATACCCATCTACACAGAAGAGTGTGAGAAGCCACTGAGAGAAGCAGCAAGGCAGCTAAACCAACACGTCATGACCAGCTACAATGATAGCAGTGAAGTCGGAGATATCTGGATGGAACTTCGAAGTGGCCTAACCCAGTTGCTACAAGATCACGTCCCTCACATGCAAGCCAGGTCGAAGCCAAGTCTCCCATGGGTAGACTACGAGACTAAGAGGCTGATACGCAAACGGGATAGGGTCCATAAGCAGTACAAGACATCTGGGAACGACGTCCTCCAGGTCAAGTTTAAGGTGCTCAAGCGACTCATCCAGAAGCGCCTACGCCATGCCTATTGGAGATGCATTGAAGACCTGATCAGTGATGAAAGCCCAATTACCCCAAGGAAGAAGTTCTGGAGCTATATTAAAACAAGAAAAACAGAATGTGTGGGCGTTTCTCCACTGAAGGACGCGGGAAAGCTGATCATAAACCCCAAGGAACAAGCCCAGCTACTCAACAGCCAGTTCCGCTCTGTCTTCAGCCCCCAAAACACAGTTACTGCTGAGGAGTTTGAACAACGTTGTCCACCACCATCTGACCTCCCTATCTATCCAGCCTGTGACGATATCTCCATCACAGAAGAGGGAGTGAAGAGTCTGCTGCGGAATCTCGACCCAAATAAAGCATCAGGCCCTGACGGCATCACCCCAAGACTCCTGAAGATGGTAGCAGACGAAATAGCCCCAGCCTTCACCTTGCTCTTCCAAAATTCCTGTAGAACCGGAGTACTGCCTCTAGACTGGAAGTTGGCCCATGTCACCCCCGTGTTCAAAAAAGGAGAAAGGTACCAAGCAGCCAACTACTGCCCCATCTCCCTCACCTGCATAGCCTGCAAATTGATGGAGCACATCTTCACCAGCCATCTGATGTCCTACCTTGAGACCTACAACATTCTCTGTCCAGAGCAGCACAGCTTCCGAAGCAGATGGTCCTGCGAGACTCAGCTCCTCAGGTATGTGGACGAGACGACAGAAGAACTTGAGAGAGGCAACCAGGAGGACACTATTGTCCTCGATTTCTCCAAGGCTTTTGACAAAGTCAACCACGCCCTTCTTGTCCACAAATTACGTCGCTACAGCATTGGAGCCCGCACCAGTGCATGGATTGAGAATTTCCTCAAAGACAGATAGCAGGCTGTTGTAGTTGAGGGAGCCAGATATGACTTTGTCCCTGTGGAATCAGGAATCCCACAGGGATCAGTCCTTGGGCCATGCCTCTTCTTGCTTTACGTCAACGACCTCCCCGAGGCATCAAGTCAAAAGTCCGCTTGTTCACAGATGACACCATGTGCAGCAGGACTATTAAAAGGAAAGTAGATCAGAAGACGCTGCAAGAAGATCTAAACTCTCTCACCATCTGGGTGAAGAAATGGTCTATGGAATTCCATCCTCAGAAGTGCTCCATGCTGAGCGCCACCCGCAAGCGGAGCAAGATCACGCCAGTGTATGAGCTTCACGGGCACACGCTTGAGAATGCCAGTAGTATAAAATACCTGGAAGTCACCATCCAGGATGACGTGAAGTGGGAATCCCGTATCAATGCCATCACCAGCAAAGCCAACAAGACCTTGGGCTTTCTCCAGCGCAACCTCAAGATCGGCAACAAGAGGACGAAGGAAACCGCGTATAAAACCCTTGTCCGTCCGATTCTTGAGTATGCAGCCACTGTATGGGATCCGTACACTGCAACTGAGACTGGCCCACACTCCAACAGTTCACCTGGAGATGTTCTTTAAATACCATCATGGACACATCTTCATCAACTCCATCCACCTGCCAAAGCCAACCAGCAGCAGGCTGAGCTCCAGGAAGAAGAACTCCCTCAGCTACGACATTCCTTCCCATAGAACCAAATATCAACAGATGTCGTTCTTCCCAAGGACTATCCCGGAATGGAATAGACTGCCTCAGAGGGATGTGACGACTGAGTCACTGGACTCTTTCAAGTCCAGGCTGGCCTCTCACCTGTAAACACCAAACTTCAAGTCCTCCCTACCCCCCTCCCCCCCACCTCTCCACCACCTCCCACCCCACCATGCCAGTTACTGCCTCCTGTTCAAATACCCCCCCCCCCCTCCCCCCCAAATTTTACTGACTCCCTCACTACTGCGCTACAAATGCAACCTCCCTTAGTGCGACATAATCATCGACATAACGATGTTGGCTGCCTAACGGAAGAAGAAGACATAGATATATATTAACCCTTACTCTGGTTATTTAACAACATACTATAACTATAAAGTCCATTGTTTGGTGAATTAACAGAAGGAAAGTTTGAAAAAAATAGTTATGTTTGTATAATGTGCATAACTTTTCAACGGTTAGTATTTGAACATGACATGCAGAATAAAAATTGTTAGTAAATGAATAAAGAATAATATGAAACAGAACTAGTGTGCATGCGAGTATTTGATTAGGTGCCTACCTGTCTAGAATGTGAAAATAACAGGTGAAACCAGGTGGCACATCCTGCTTGTCATTCTCAAGAACTTTTTCACAAAGAATCCAGTCAATGATGTTCCACAGTATCCAGAAATAAGTTGCAGCCTGTTTCAAAGGAAAGTCAGTGTGGATTATACCCGTCTTCCATGCGGGTAACCCAGGTAAGAATGAATAAGGTACAGTTCAGTTTTCCCATTGAAATCATGTGCTGATAACACACACACACACACACAAAAGAAATGGTCACTACATTTGAAAGGTTTAGGATCATCTGGAAGCGCTACACTGAGTTTTTCTTCCCCACTGAATGGCATCTTGAGATTTCCGTCGCCCTTAGGCACTCATCCAGTCATTGTCCATGCCGATCTCAAAATAACGATTACATGGTGCTTGATCTAAATCAAAACTATCACCCACCACATCCAGTTCATTAAAAATGTAAATAACTTCTTTTTCACTTGCCTTTTCCACAAGAAATTCAGCAAAAACATCTAACAAGTTTCTAATTCTATCACAATCTCCTTTGGGCGCCGCCATTTTTGTTTTGCCAGATGAGTCGAGTCACCTTATGCATTACGAGCTGCTACTAACCATAAAGCAAGCTAAAATGCTGAAAATCCATGTTCCTGGGCTCTCTCAGTTATTCATGCAAATTTCATATCTCTGTGTGTCAGTGAAACAAGGCTCGCAAGGCTCACCCTACAGCACAACTTATGCCGAGACAACCAGTGATGGCCATGACATAAAGGTGCGACTTATGTCATGACTACCAGCGTAAGGGTTAAGTTTTTAATACCTTTACTGTGTACATGTGTTTCAACAATACCATGTTGAATCTAAGATCACTGACTGCTGCCAAAAAAAAGAGCACATGTAGGTGTTCATCTATGTCTGTATGCATGTAAGTGTGCATGCGTCTGTCAGAAAATGCAAACAAATATATAATTTTCATACCACATTAACAACCAACATTGTTATAATACCCATCACATTCCACTTTCATTACAGTCAGCTGTGCAGATTAACACCAAACTGCCCAAGCAAAAAAGGTAATAGGTCAGCAGACAGCATAGTTCCCCTGTCTTTCTTAGGCTACTGGGCCATAAGTCCAATGTGTCCATCAAAGACCATTTATCACTTGCTGCTCTGATCAGCAGTACTGTTCTCTGATAGGCCTAACTATGGATTCACCATGTGGACCTCAACAGTCTTTTGGCTGGATCTAGGTGGCACTATGTTGTATATGTACCTACACAGTAAGGCATCCATTTGTTTTCATGTCTTAAAAATGGCTGCTTCTGCTTATCAAGCTGGCTAATAACTTCATCTTTCTTTCATTCTATGAAGGGTTTTTTTTCTCAATGACTTGAAACTATATCTGCACTTCCTTATTGATTCAGGTAATCCTTTTTTTTTTTAATTAGATTTCACCTGTTCTCTATTTACATTCTCCATGATCAGTTTTCTTCTGTTGTCCCCTACCAGTCAAGTTCCTTTAACAAGAACAGCACTGGAAAGGCTCTAGGTTATGACATTTTCCCCATGATGAAAAGAACATCATCAAGCATACTGGTGGTGTTTTTCCTCCAGTCTGTTAGGTATCATGAGGGTGGATGATCACCGCTATCGCACACCTTCACAGACCACCCCAACCCTCCATCATCTGCAGTTACAGCTTGGATGGGGGGAGGGTGAACCTGGACACCGAGAACGGAGAAAGGTCATAGGTCAGCGGCCTCTCCAACGCCAGTTCGGCCACCACCTTGCCCACCACTGGGGCCAGTTTGAATCCATGACCTGTCAGAGCAGAGACCCAGTCAGTCTCCTGTGATGGAGTCATTCAAGGCCACAGCCCCCAGTAAAGAGAGGCAGCAGCATTCTATGAACAGGACTGGAATTCAATGAATAGGCACAAGTCATTTCACAGTAAAACACTGACAAGATGCAGAAAGATGATAGCATGAAGAAGTTTACGAAAGAGGAGACAGGGTTTGAGGGGTAGCAATATTGTGTTTGTAGTTACAATGTAGTAATTGTAAGCTGCTGGCTTCCACTGTTTCAGTGGAAAGTATGTCAACACAATCTTAGTCATTAGTACTATCAATAAGTCTCTGTATGTGTGTGACAGTGTGCATGACCGTGCGCTCATGTGTGTGTGTGTGTGTGTGTGTGTGTGTGTGTGTGTGTAAGCATGTGTGTGTGCATGCAGATTCATGTATGTAATATTTGTTTCATGTGCATGCACATTCACGCATGTCACAATTACTTTGTGTCCATGCAAATACATGTGTATGAGTGAATTCCTATCTGTGAGCTTGTAGGCACAGATGCATGTTCAACATGAATATGAAGTGTGATTTAGAAAAGTATGTATGCATAACAAACCTGAAAATCCAGCAGCAATGACAATGTTTTTGTATTTAGGGTGCAAGTCGATAACTGGATTGCCATCTGGTGTGGTCTGGAAACACACACACACACACACACACACACACACATTCACACACACATGCACACACACATACGAAACACACACAAGCACGCGCACGCACACACACACAAGCACACACACACGCGCGCGCACATGCACACACACACACAAGCACACGCACACACACACACACACACACACACACATGCACACAGACAAAAATCAAACATGGTCCAAGTGGGGCGAACCAGTATGAAATAAATAAGATAAAATAAAAAGCAAGAAGCTAGAAAAAGCAGCATCTGTGTCCTTGTTCACATGAATTGACTTTTAATTTTTCACACTAAAAACAAAACTTATCCATTGACAATGCATATCCTCTCATACATGTGGAATACATGCACTCATATATTCAAAGGTACACAAATGTCGCTTATCTTTGCATGTCCTCTTACACAAGAAAATGTGTATGTATGCTTTTATACATACTCCAAAAGCTGACTTGCTCATAATGAAGGATTCTCTGAGCAATATTTTGTTTTCACTCATAAATGCAGAAATCATATCTCTTTCTTTCTCTCTCTCTCTCTCTCTCTCTCTCACACACACACACACACACACACACACACATACACACACACATAAAACACACGCACACGCACACACACACACACACAAAACACACAGGCACACATACACACACGCACACATACACTTACTCACACAACTGCATGTATATATTACTGTGAGGCATTTGAGGGCATTTCAGTCACTCAGAATCAAAACTTATGAATTATGTACGACATTCATATCTATGCTCACATAAACTCAGTATGTATACCCACAGAGACCAAAAGAGGCATGCACAGATGCATGTACATACAAAGGCATGCATGCACAGATCTAGGCACGCACCCCTCTCCCTCCCTCTTCCTCGAAAATAGTTGAGTTTTACGTCCTCATAGCTAAAGCTTTTAGGGACATGTCTTTCATTCACGGTAGGAGATAAGATAATGTTGCTTATAGCCCAGCCAACCGCAAGGGACCACATCAGGGCTGTCACCACGTTAAAATCAACTCAAGTCATTTAAAAAAAAATAAATAAATAAAAAAAAACCACCTTTCACACATCTCTTTAAATGACATCTTCTAGAAACACACCAAAAACTTCGTTAAAAATCTTTCATCCGTAAAATCTTAAATCAGATGAAAAATGTTAATCTCTCTCAAAAACTCAAAGATCACGTCAGGCGGGACATGGACTCCGCTGTAAAATGTTTGTGTCTCACATCGTGCAAGTCCCAACACTCTAAAAGAATATGTTTCACTGTGAGTGGCACATGACATGGAATGCACCACGGAGCTTCTTTATTCTTTAAAAGGTATCATTCACGGTAGTCTTTGAAAACCTCCCCTATACCCACTGTATATATGCAGGCCTCCACAATGCCAGGAGAGGGTCGCAGCCAGGGCAGGTGAGTGCGTACATACTGTGTGACCTCCGCCCGCACCCAGGAATCATCCACGTCATCCCTGTTGTCAGGGTCAATGTCAGGACCAGCGCTCATTGACACCTGGAAAGAAGGAACGGACAGGGGATTAGACAGTCCTCAGCTGTGGGCACTCTCACTGACATCATTCCCACACTGCTCATTCTGTCTCCTACATACACAGCCTCACCAATGACAGTCCATAGTGACGTCACAGCCTCACCAATGACAGTCCACACAGTGCTGTCACAGCCTCACCAATGACAGTCCACACAGTGATGTCACAACCTCACCAATGACAGTCCACACAGTGATGTCCAAGCCTCACCAATGACAGTCCACACAGTGATGTCACAGCCTCAACAATGAGTGATGTCACAGCCTCACCAATGACAGTCCACACAGTGATGTCACAGCCTCACCAATGAGTGATGCCACAGCCTCACCTATGACAGTCCACAGTGATGTCACAGCCTCACCAATGACAGTCCACACAGTGATGTCACAACCTCAACAATGACAGTCCACACAGTGATGTCACAGCCTCACCAATGAGTGATGTCGCACCCTCACCAATGACAGTCCACAGTGATGTCACAGCCTCACCAATGACAGTCCACAAAGTGATATCACAGCCTCACCAATGAGTGATGTCACAGCCTCACCAATGAAAGACCACACAGTGATGTCACAGCCTCACCAATGAGTGATGTCACAGCCTCACCAATGACAGTCCACAGTGATGTCACAGCCTCACCAATGACAGTCCACACAGTGATGTCACAGTCTCAACAATGACAGGCCACACAGTGATGTCACAGCCTCACCAATGACAGTCCACACAGTGATGTCACAGCCTCACCAATGACAGTCTACAGTGATGTCACAGCCTCACCAATGACAGTCCACAGTGATGTCACAGCCTCACCAATGACAGTCCACAGTGATGTCACAGCCTCACCAATGACAGTCTACAGTGATGTCACAGCCTCACCAATGACAGTCCACACAGTGATGTCACAGCCTCACCAATGACAGTCCACAGTGATGTCACAGCCTCACCAATGACAGTCCACAGTGATGTCACAGCCTCACCAATGACAGACCACACAGTGATGTCACAGCCTCACCAATGAGTGATGTCACAGCCTCACTAATGACAGTCCACAGAGAGCAATCAATATCAGGTGGTTGCAAAATGTGGCGACTGCAGGCGGAGATCTAAACAAATTTTGAAAATGATTATCATGACTCCACCGATGTGGACAAACGAATCATAAGACAAAACATGACATGTTTTGACCTCTTAGGTCTTCATCAGGCAATATAAACAACACTCAGGACAACGAAAATGAAGAATGAGCAATCACTTATCTTTGTCGAATTCAGTGCAAGATGGGCGTTGATGTGATTGCTCATTCTTCATTTTTGTTGTCCCGGGTGTCGTTTGTCTTGCATGAAGAAGACCCAAGAGGTCAAAACACGTCATGTTTTGTCTTGTGATTTGTTTGTCCACATTGTTCAGTGGAGTCATAATAATTAATTATAGAATCATTATCAGGTGGTTACGGACCAACCTACAACAGACACAGTGCACTGCTGCTGAGTTACTTTGGTAGCATCTGGTGGCATCTCTTTTGCTTCACTGTACACAGTGTACCAGGTACTAAGCCCTCCACTGATGATACATCAGTAGTCACAAAGCATGTCTGTGGGAGCACCCTGGCCAAGGGCACCACTCCATCCGTTCAGCAACAGAATCACTAAAAATGATTTCACTATACACAGTGTACCAGGTTCTAATCCCTCCACTGATGATACATCAGTAGTCACAGAGAATGTCTGTGGGAGCACCCTGGCCAAGGGCACCATTCCATCTGTTCAGCAACAGAGCCACTAGATTTTGAAATGACTTCACCATGGGCATGGACATGGTGGAGAACCACACACAGAGGTCACCAGGAGAGAAGCACATCAGGGCCAGTCACAGAATGTGACACTTAGTAAAGAAACATCATGATCAGTGAGGAGGATGACACTGATGCTGCGAAAATCTGATCTGGTCTGAGATGATATGACAGGGCTGTACTCTGTACTTCCCCTGATGACATATCCCAGTACTGACTAGGCCTGAGAGATGTCAACATCTGTACAGCTGGTGTGGAAGCTGGGCAGCCACCCGAAGAGACGTGTCACTGAAGTTTTTCTACCACAGTTCCAGCACACTCACCTTTGGGAGGGCACTGATCAGGTAGACAAATAAATAAGATAATAAATCTCTTTGGGACTGGAAGCCACACCTCCCAGTCTGCAGTGCTAATCATAACACCATGCATATCTCTCTTCTTCCTACAGTCGACTAGTAACTTGTTTCCCCTGGATGACCTCCCAGTCTGCAGTGCTAATCATAACACCATGCATATCTCTCTTCTTCCTACAGTCGACTAGTAACTTGTTTCCCCTGGATGACCTCCCAGTCTGCAGTGCTAATCATAACACCATGCATAGCTCTCTTCTCCCTATAGTCGGCTAGTAACTTGTTTCCCCTGGATGACCTTCCAGTCTGCAGTGCCAATCATCACACCATGCTTAACTCTCTCCTTCCTAAAGTCAACTAGACTCGTTTGCACTGGCTCATCCTAACCCCCAAAAGACAAGAACTGAACGGTGATAGGAAGTTAGTGTTGTGACTGTACTGACACTAGTAATGAAAAGACAGTGAAACCCTCAGTAATGGCCCTCACCTCCAGACTTTCTTTCAACACTGGTTAACTCTGATTCTATCTATACCTCCCAATACCTCCAGACTTTCTTTAAACACTGGTTAACTCTGAGTCTGTCTATACCTCCCAATACCTCTAGAGTTTGTTTTTGAACACTGGTTAACTCTGAGTCTGTCTATACCTCCCAATACCTCTAGAGTTTGTTTTTGAACACTGGTTAACTCTGAGTCTGTCTATACCTCCCAATACCTCTAGAGTTTGTTTTTGAACACTGGTTAACTCTGAGTCTGTCTATACCTCCCAATACCTCTAGAGTTTGTTTTTGAACACTGGTTAACTCTGAGTCTGTCTATACCTCCCAATACCTCCAGACTTTTTTTTAACACTGGTTAACTCTGAGTCTGTCTACACCCAATACCTCCAGACTTTTTTTAAACACTGGTTAACTCTGATTCTGTCTATACCTCCCAATACAGACTCCCTGCTCTTAAAGGCTACTGTAAATCCTCACCGAGGGTAGATCCTTTCTGAAGGTTTTGGATACATAACATGCACCCATACAACTATTCACACATAAATGACCAATGGTGCAAGTACACAATGTGCAATGCAAACATGGTTTACAATCCTTGCACACAAAACCTGTTGACACCGACACCTGATGCTTGTTTGAAAACTGGCCACTGAAAGGACTTTTTTGACATCTACCTTGACATATCCAGGATACTCGTCACTCGGCAGGCCATAGATGTTACGACAACCCTCCTTCTCCCTTGCGTCATTGAAACAAGGAAACCAGTCACTGGCAAGACTGCTCTTCTTCTTCTCCTGCCAGTACATAACAGTGACGCGTATGGGCTGCAACAAAGAAAACACAGCATTGGACATTGTGCAGTGATGTGTATGGGCTGCAACAAAGAAAACACAGCATTGGACATTGTGCAGTGATGTGTATGGGCTGCAACAAAGAAAACACAGCACTGGACATGCGCAGTGATGTGTATGGGCTGCAACAAAGAAAACACAGCACTGGACATTGTGCAGTGATGCGTATGGGCTGCAACAAAGAAAACACAGCATTGGACATGTGCTTATACCTCTTGTTCTATCTCGCCCTCCTATTGAAGATTGACAAAGCAGGCCATTTCAAACTGTCGTCCTTGCCGTCGATCTCAGAGTCAGATTTCTGACAGCCTAGCTTCCCACACAGAACCTTGTCAGGGCTGTCATTATGTAGAAAACAGTCATGTCTGAGACAGCTACAAACTCTTCATCAATGCCAGACAGACAGCTAGGTCACTGACATCTTTAAGGCAAACAATACAGGCTGTGCTGAGGACACCAGCCATGCCACTTCAATGGCCAGGCTGACACTGCAAACAAACAGAAAACTGAAATAATGGAAAGCAAACCAGTGTCATGAAAAATGCATACACACACTGCAAACAAACAGAAAACTGAAATAATGGAAAGCAAACCAGTGTCATGAGAAATGCATACACACACTGCAAACAAAACAAAAAACAGAAATAATGGAAAGCAAACCAGTGTCATGAAAAATGCATACACACACTGCAAACAAACAGAAAACAGAAATAATGGAAAGCAAACCAGTGTCATGAAAAATGCATACACACACTGCAAACAAAACAAAAAACAGAAATAATGGAAAGCAAACCAGTGTCATGAAAAATGCATACACACACTGCAAACAAACAGAAAACAGAAATAATGGAAAGCAAACCAGTGTCATGAGAAATGCATACACACACTGCAAACAAACAGAAAACAGAAATAATGGAAAGCAAACCAGTGTCATGAGAAATGCATACACACACTGCAAACAAACAGAAATAATGGAAAGCAAACCAGTGTCATGAGAAATGCATACACACACTGCAAACAAACAGAAAACAGAAATAATGGAAAGCAAACCAGTGTCATGAGAAATGCATACACACACTGCAGAATGGACAGCTTCTGGACAAATGTGTAAACTGTCACTACCTGTATGACAAATGTGTACACTGTCACTACCTGTATGACAACACTGTCACTACCTGTATGACAAATGTGTACACTGTCACTACCTGTATGACAAATGTGTACACTGTCACTATCTGTATGACAAATGTGTACACTGTCACTACCTGTATGACAAATGTGTACACTGTCACTACCTGTATGACAAATGTGTACACTGTCACTACCTGTATGACAAATGTGTACAGTACACGCTCACTACCTGTATGACAAATGTGTACACTGTCAATACCTGTATGACAAATGTGTACACTGTCACTACCTGTATGACAAATGTGTACACGCTCACTACCTGTATGACAAATGTGTACTCTGTCACTACCTGTATGACAAATGTGTACACTGTCACTACCTGTATGACAAATGTGTACACTGTCAATACCTGTATGACAAATGTGTACACGCTCACTACCTGTATGACAAATGTGTACACGCTCACTACCTGTATGACAAATGTGTACACTGTCACTACCTGTATGACAAATGTGTACACGCTCACTACCTGTATGACAAATGTGTACACTGTCACTACCTGTATGACAAATGTGTACACTGTCAATACCTGTATGACAAATGTGTACACTGTCACTACCTGTATGACAAATGTGTACACTGTCACTACCTGTATGACAACACTGTCACTACCTGTATGACAAATGTGTACACTGTCACTACCTGTACGACAAATGTGTACACTGTCACTACCTGTTGGACAACACTGTCACTACCTGTATGACAAATGTGTACACTGTCACTACCTGTATGACAAATGTGTACACTGTCACTACCTGTACAACAAATGTGTACACTGTCACTACCTGTATGACAAATGTGTATACATTCACTGCCTGTATGACAACACTGTCATTACCTGTATGACAAAATGCATATAAAGGTGACGTGTTGTGATGGTGACAAATGTGTCCACTGTCACTTCCTGTATGCCAAAGTGTATAAAAAAAAAAAGGTGGCATGTTGTGACTGTGACAAGAGACAAACTGTGAAGACTTTCGGACAGCAAGACAGGTGGAAGGGCCGTGAGCAGAAACGCGGTGGATAGAAAGATATCATGAGTCACAGAGACCAACAACAAGGAGGACATTCCCAGCAGAAAACTCACAGAAGGTAGTTTTCTGACAGGTGTCATGCTCCAAAAATGTTTGAAAAGATGTACAAAATCAATGCGCTTTTGTACAAACATAATCTGTCTATAACACCTCTGTTAACTTACGCACTATCTGTGTACTGAAACAAGGCCTCATATTTATGTAAGATGAAAAATCATGCCATTATTGGTAAACACTGAGGCAGCTACAAAGATGGTCAGGTGAATTCACAACATCTACAAACCGGAATTGTTTAAACAAACTAGAAAATGTGGATGGCCCTCGGATAGATAACAGCAATTCTGCTGGCTCTGAACATAAATGTAAATGGAAAAAGCAGAATCCTGCAAAATGCTCCTGCATCCTTGTAGATGTCAGCAAGCCTATCACTCATCCCTGGAGGCAAACTGAAGTGAAGATGGAGACCCACGTCTTACCTGCAAAGGTAAACTAATGCCAAGTGGTTTAAGTAGCTTTGATGTCCATGGTCCTGTAGCCATGACAACCTTCTTGGTGCGGTATTGACATTTTGTGGTTGTCAAGGTAACCAGAGGTTGTCCTGGGATGATGGCAGTGACCGGTTCTCCATCACGCAGCACCCCACCACACTGTTGGAACACTTTCTGCAACACAACAGAATCCACCTGTTGTGTGGGAGTGTTCCTCACATGAACATAGTATAACACAGACTTACCCCACCAGTGCTGGAACACTTTCTGCAACACAACAGTATCTACCTGTTGTGTGGGAGTGTTCCCCACATGAACATAGTATAACATAAACTTACCCCACCACACTGTTGGAACACTTTCTGCAACACAACAGTATCCGTCTGTTGTGTGGGAGTGTTCCCCACATGAACATAGTATAACATAAACTTACCCCACCACACTGTTGGAACACTTTCTGCAACACAACAGTATCCGTCTGTTGTGTGGGAGTGTTCCCCACATGAACATAGTATAACACAGACTTACCTCACCACACTGTTGGAACACTTTCTGCAACACAACAGTATCCGTCTGTTGTGTGGGTGTGTTCCCCACATGAACATAGTATCACACAGAAATGCCAGGCCAGTGGCAGCATTCTACAGTGTCAGAGTAATATACTGACTGAATCGACAAGTCAAAAGCAAGCTTTATGAAAACAAGTGATAGAATAGCAAGTGGACATTCACCCAGGGCAGGTGTTGACAGCATTTTACATTGTGTCAGAGTAACATACTTACTGACCTGACAAGCCAAAAGCAAGTTATATATGAAAACTTGTGATAAAATAGCAAGTGGACATGCACCCAGGGCAGGTGTTGACACACTGACATGAAATGTGTCAACGTTTACTGTGTTGTGTGGCAGACTGTGTCATTACTTGCTCTTCCATCCTTGTTCATCACCACTTCCCCATGCGTCAGACCCTGCCACCTGCCTCTTGACAGACTTGTCCCGTTTTTATAGATACCTATGTTGCCGTGACCTGCCTTTTGACAGACTTGTCCTGTTTTTATAGATACCTATGCCATCCTGACCTGCCTTTTGACAGACTTGTCCCATTTTCATAGATACCTATGTCATCGTGACCTGCCTTTTGACACACTTGTCCCTTTTTTTTATAGATACCTATGTCGCTGTGACCTTCCTTTTAACAGCCTTGTCCCGTTTTTATAGATACCTATGTCGCTGTGACCTGCCTTTCTGAGTCAGCATCAGACAGGCCTTTACAACCACTCTCATATCAGACCTTTACAACCACTCTCATGTCAAACCTTTACAACCACTCTCATGTCAAACCTTTACAACCACTCTCATGTCAAACCTTTACAACCACTCTCATGTCAGACCTTTACAACCACTCTCATGTCAAACCTTTACAACCACTCTCATATCAAACCTTTACAACCCCTCTCATATCAGACCTTTACAACCACTCTCATGTCAAACCTTTACAACCACTCTCATATCAGACCTTTACAACCACTCTCATGTCAAACCTTTACAACCACTCTCATATCAAACCTTTACAACCACTCTCATGTCAAACCTTTACAACCACTCTCATATCAGACCTTTACAACCACTCTCATAACAAACCTTTACAACCACTCTCATAACAAACCTTTACAACCACTCTCATATCAGACCTTTACAACCACTCTCATATCAGACCTTTACAACCACTCTCATATCAGACCTTTACAACCACTCTCATATCAAACCTTTACAACCACTCTCATGTCAAACCTTTACAACCACTCTCATGTCAAACCTTTACAACCACTCTCATATCAAACCTTTACAACCACTCTCACATCAAACCTTTACAACCACTCTCATATCAAACCTTTACAACCACTCTCATATCAAACCTTTACAACCACTTTCATATCAAACCTCTACAACTACTCTCATGTCAAACCTTTACAACCACTCCCTTGTCAAACCTTTACAACCACTCTTATATCAAACCATGACAACCACTCTCCTATCAAACCTTTACAACTGCTATCACATCAAACCATTACAATCACTCTCTTATCAAACCTTTACAACCACTCTCATATCAAACCTTTATAACCACTCTCATATCAAACCTTTACAACCACTCTCATATCAGACCTTTACAACCACTCTCATAACAAACCTTTACAACCACTCTCATAACAAACCTTTACAACCACTCTCATATCAGACCTTTACAACCACTCTCATATCAGACCTTTACAACCACTCTCATATCAGACCTTTACAACCACTCTCATATCAAACCTTTACAACCACTCTCATGTCAAACCTTTACAACCACTCTCATGTCAAACCTTTACAACCACTCTCATATCAAACCTTTACAACCACTCTCACATCAAACCTTTACAACCACTCTCATATCAAACCTTTACAACCACTCTCACATCAAACCTTTACAACCACTCTCACATCAAACCTTTACAACCACTCTCGTATCAAACCTTTACAACCACTCTCATATCAACCTTTACAACCACTCTCATGTCAAACCTTTACAACCACTCTCATATCAAACCTATTAATATCTTCCAGTAACTTGTTGAAAAAAAAAAAGAAGCTAATTTGAAGTTGTGCAGCATCTAGCCTCGATACTGTTGAACTTAGTGACTCATTCAAAGCAAAAGCTGAACAGAATTGCAAACAGATCTTCAAAAAGCATATACATATATATCAGTGAGATACTGGGTTCTGGCAGTCAAGCCTCGATATCACCATGACTCAGAGGTTTCATTGCATCAGATTCAAAACTAGGGACAAAAACAAACAGCACTGAACAATGGGAACATAAAAAGAAAAAGAAAAGTGCAGATTCCATTTCTCTAATACAGATGACCAACTTTCACCTGTTAACTTTCATGTCCTACCTGAAAAACTGCCAAAGCTTTATTTCACCTGTTCACTTTTATATCCTACCTGAAAAACAGCCAAAGCTTTATCGGCCTGGGCTGTAAAATGGAATATCCATGTGTCTGTGGAAAGCGTTTCGCTACCACCCGTGGCATGAAGATCCACAGAACAAAGATGGGATGTATGAAGACCCATCTGAATGAGCAGCAGCGCACTGCATCAGCAGATAAGACGTCGGAAGACCAAGACCAGGATTTAAACCACAGTGCCAAGGACATCCACGCTGTTGGTTCGGATGAGGAATTTGCACAGGCCCTCGATGCCAGGCACCTGAAACTCAACCTGCCACGAGCAAACGAAACTGAAGATTGGGAGAAACTGGATGCAAAAATCGTCCAAAGACTCGACGCACTGATAGGGAAAAGCACCCTGGAACACAAACTAGCCACATATTGGGACATTGTGTATGCCACATGTAGAGACGCCTATGGAGCAAAACTACCCAAAGAGAAAACACCTCCAAAGAAATCCAGACGCCAAGAAGAGATGGACAAGATCAGGGTCCAAAAGAAAAACCTCAAGAAGCAAATGAAGACCGCACTGCCAGCTGAAAAACAAGGCTTGGAAAAACTCTGGAAAGACCTGAAAGCAAAACACAGCACCCTCAGCAAAGCGGAATCTGCGAGGAAGAGGAAGAGCAAAAAGAAGAAGACACAAGAGTGCTTCTTCAGAGACCCCTTCCAGTTTACCAGAACACTGTTTGAGCAGCCAAAATCTGGGACCCTAAGTGTGGACAAAGGAGTTCTTGAGCAGCATCTGAGGAAAACATACTCTGACTCACAGAGCAAAGCACCACTCGACATTCAAGGTCTGATGTGGCCAACCAACCCTGAGGAACAGTTCAATGACAAGCCTCCAACGTTGGCAGAAATCAAGAAGGTGGTCGACAAAGCCAGAGCCAAATCATCACCAGGGCCAAACGGAATACCTTACCAGCTATACAAGAAATGTCCCAAGGTGCTGGAGTGGCTCCACAGGCTGCTGCGATCAGCTTGGAGAAACCAGAAGATCAGCGGCCAGTGGATGACGGCAGATGGTGTGTACATCCCCAAAGAGCAAAACTCAAGTGACATCAGCCAGTTCAGGCCAATATCACTACTGAACGTCGAAGGGAAAATCTTCTTCTCTGTCATGGCAGCAAGGCTGACCAAATATCTCATGGAAAACAAGTACTTGGATGTGTCAGTCCAGAAAGGTGGCATCCCAGGCGTAGCTGGCTGTGTAGAACACGCCACAATGATCTGGGACGCAATCCAAAGAGCAAAAACAGAAAAGAGAGACCTGGACGTAGTGTGGCTTGATCTGGCAAACGCATATGGATCTGTACCCCATGAGATGATACAGTTGGCTCTTGAGATGTACCATGTGCCAAAGAACATCCGCGACATGCTCAAGAAGTACTTCAATGGCTTCTCAATGCGGTTCTCTACCAAGGAGTACACAACAGATTGGATCAACTTGGAGGTGGGCACTGCAATGGGCTGTGCAATTTCCCCAATACTGTTCGTGTTGGCAATGGAAGTCATCTTGAAAGCAGCAACAAGCAACGCAAGATAAACAGACCTTGGCGATGGATACAAGATGCCCCCTCTCAAGGCCTTCATGGATGACACTACAGTGATTTCATCCAGAGAAGACGAGACACGTCATGTGCTGGAAAGGCTGGATGACATAGTTGCCTCATCCAGAATGAAGTTCAAGCCAAAGAAATCACGGAGTCTCTCACTGAGGAAAGGAAAAGTGGCCGAATCTGTGGTCTTCAGTGTTGCCAACCAGGCCATTCCAACAGTCACAGAAGAGCCAGTCAAGAGCCTTGGAAGATGGTATGATGATACGCTGAAAGACACACAAAGAGCAAAACAAACCAAACAGATGTCGGAAGAAGGCTTGGAAACCATTGACCAGTGTGGGCTCCCTGGCAAATACAAGGTCTGGTGTCTGCAGTTCATGCTGATACCAAAGCTCCTATGGCCTCTGATGATATAGGACATCTGCACCAGCACAGTGGAGGCAATGGAAGCCAAAATCAACAAGTTCACAAGGAAATGGCTTGGTGTCCCACCCTGTCTCACTGACATAGCGCTGTACTGTCGCCAAGCAAAGCTGAAACTACCACTGAAATCCATCCTGGAAGAATACAAAGCAGGAAAGATCAGACTTCAAAGCATGCTGGAGGACTCAGGAGACAAGGTGGTAGAAGCAATCAAGCACCAGCTGAAGACAGGCAGAAAATGGAAAGTTCAAGAGGCGATGGATTCTGCAAAAGAAAGTCTCAAGATCAGAGAAATAACAGGACACACACAGACCAACAGACAAGGACTGGGGGTGACCAAAACTGAATGGTGGTCAAAGGCCAAAGGAAAAGTCAAAAGAGACATGATGATTCAGGAGATGAGAAAAGAAGACCAAAAAAGACTCCAAAAAGCAGTCCAGCAGAGCCAACAAGGGCAATGGACAACGTGGGAGAATGCACTCCAAAGAAGTCTTACTTGGAATGACATTTGGCACATGGCCCCCCTCAGGATCAGCTCCATTCTCAGAGCTGCATATGACCTTCTGCCCTCAAATGCAAACCTGGTGAAGTGGGGAAAAACAGACGATCCTGCATGCCCCCTCTGCCATGAAAAACGAACAGTGGAGCATGTCCTAAGCTCATGTAAAGTAGCCCTGGTTCAAGGAAGGTACACATGGAGGCACAACCAAGTGCTCAAAGAGATTGTACAAGTAGTCTGGGCTAGTACCAACACCACAAAAGGGAAAATCAGGACTCCAAAAGCACCCGCAACATTCGTCATGGCAGGAGGCGGCAAATCATGGCCAAGAACAACAGTGCCTCTCGGAACATGCAGGCAGAGTCTGCTGGACGGGGCAGATGACTGGGAGTGCACTGCAGACCTCCCAGAATGGAAGAGTCACCCAGAGATCATCAGCAAGAGTGGCATGAGACCAGACATAGTAGTCCACTCTCAGTCAACCAAGCAGCTGATCATGATCGAGCTCACCGTGCCATATGAGAACAGAATGGAGGCAGCTCAAATCTACAAGACTGAAAAGTATGCTGATCTGGCAAACAGCCTGAGGAGAGAAGGCTATCAGGTCAAAGTCCTCACTGCAGAAATTGGAGCTAGAGGGTTTGTAGGAACGTCTGCATACAGCCTCATGAAACAGCTCTCAGTTGCAGCGTGGGAAAAAAACAGAGCCCTGAAAGCAATGGCAGAAGTGGCAGAGAGGTGTTCAAGCTGGATCTGGTCAAGGAGGAACAAAAGTGAACTTCATAAGGCTTAAATTTCCTACAAATATCAGGTGTCCCTGTGGCTCAGTGGTTAGAGTGCGAGTCATTAAGTGGAAAATGAGCATGTCCAGAAGGTCATGGGTTCAAATCCCAGCCATGGCTCGTCCCAAGATGGGGAAAAAAAAAAGGGGGCAGCAGAGGGACATCCGGAGTCATGAACCGGGTGTGGCCCAACCCCCCTAGAGTGTCAGGAGATAAGGGCCGAAACACTTGCTTGAAGGGGGCTTCTCTTCTGAGGACTCTCTGCTGCCACGCTCTCCACGAGTTTCTTTCCACAGACAACCAACTTTCACCTGTTAACTTTCATCTCCTACTTGAAATGCAGCCAAAGCTTTATTTCACCTGTTCATTTTCATGTCCTACCTGAAAGGCAGCCAAAGCTTTGTCAGCCCAGAGAACTCCACCCTTGGGATCCAGAAGGCCAGCCATGTGTGATGAATAGGACAGCATAGGATAGCGCTCAGCTAGCTGACTGGCCGACAGCTGCTCAAACTCCATTCCATGACGTTCCATGGCTGAGGTGATGGAGGTCAGAGACTGACCATTCTCAACACCAACATTGAGGAGTCCACACTGCCTGAATTGGAAAAGTGTGATTTAGGTTCACCTCTTTGCATTCAGAATGATATTAAATGAGAATAATTTAGGGCAGGGGTAGGCAAGGTGAAAGAGTAGGTTACTGCATTTTTGTGTGAGTGCGTGTGTGTGTGTGTGTGTGTGTGTGTGTGTGTGAGAGAGAGAGAGAGAGAGAGAGAGAGAGAGAGTGTGTGTGTGTGTGTGTGTGTGAGAGAGAGAGAGAGAGAGAAAGAGAGAGTGTGTGTGTGTGTGTGTGTGTGTGTGTGTGTGTGTGTGTGTGTGTGTGTGTGTGAGTGTGTGCGTGTCTGTGTGTGCGTGTGTGTGTGCGCACCTAAGTCAGTTGGTATGTATGCTGGTGTGTGCATGTTTGTGAGTTTGTGTGCGCATGTGAGGGTGTCTGTGAGTGTATCTCTCTGGATGTGTGTATGTGTGGGTGTGTGTGTTTGTGTGCGTGTGTGTGCGAGCGCATGCATACATGTGTGTATAAGTACATGTCTGCATGCTTGCATGTATGTATATAAACAAGCCCATGTGTGATTTTCACACCCACCTATCCCCAAAACCCAATCACACACACACACACATACACACACACGGCGCGCGCGCGCGCGCACACACACACACACCACACACACACACACACACACACACACACGCGTGCACACACACACACACACACACTGCACTCACACACACACACACACACACGCACTCACACACACACACACACGCACACACACATACACACACACACGCACACACACACACACATACATACACACACACAAGTGCGCATGCACACACATACACACACACACTACATGCACATCCACTATTGCACGCACACACACACGTACATATATGAGAGAGAGAGAGAGAGAGGAGAGAGAGAGAGAGAGAGAGAGAGAGAAAGAGGAGAGAGAAAACCCCTTCAGGCAGCAAGCTCGTCTGTACACTGGCAATAAAAGTAAAACCAAGCATCGGTCAAGAGTAAGCATTTTTATTGCCAGTGTACAGATGAGCTTGCTGCCTGAAGAAGTCCCAGTGGGGCGAAAATTTGCAAATAAATGTTTGAAATGCAGGAATGTCAGGAGTTATGAGTGTATTTCTGTCTATGCTTGTGGCTGCAAGCGTTGTCTTTCCGGACTTGTGGAGCGGTGCCCCAGACTCTAGGAATCCTGAATCATTATCAAGCTATATACATATAATATATATATATATACACACACACACATATATATATACACACACATATATATTTCATACTGACATGCAAATGCATGTATTGGCTGTTGCTTTGTTAGTGTGTTATTTGTTAATTCGATGTTTAAGGATTAGGCCTAATGCGTTATTATTATTTCATATTGGGTAGATTCTCATTGATTTTCACATGGTCACAGTTTACTCATTCTTTGATAATTATCCAACATCTTTACCCATTTTCCCTATGCAATAACTATTTTAAACACTTGTACACACTAGTGCAAGTACCGAAAAACACACATACATTCATATCAAACTTTTACATGCAGTCATCTCCTTCCCACTCTCCCTATCCCTTCCCTTCTCCCCCATCCTTTCCCACCGTCTAATATCACTTTAAGTGAACAGACATTAAACTGACTAACAACAAGAAACGCACAAACACCTGCAAACGCCTACATGAATGCACATCAGGAAAAACAGATTTAACTTCTGCAATCATGGACAGCATGTGATTAATAAAAATGACATCTGGCCAACATCAAGTAAGTGTTTCTGATTTTCTTCACTGGATACCCTCAGAACTCTTTAATGAAGTGACTCTCTGTAAGCGCAGGCAAACCTCCAGACACACATGCACCTTACTTGAACAGCTGGACGGCAGCCTCTCTGGCCAGTGTATGCCAGAGAGGGAAGGCCTCCAGCATCATCCGTGTGTAGAAATCCTGTTCATAGGCATAGCGAATGATGCGTGTCTGACCATGAGAGCTTCCACGACTGTGAGGCAGAGGAAACTGGCGACATAACAAAAGTAGCAACAAATGAACAATTCATAAAAAAGAAACATCATTAAGAACAAAAAACTGACAATAAATTAAAAAAAAGGGGAAAATAACAAATGGGTTGACCAGTTTGAGTAGCACAATTCATCTCTCAATAACCACCACCTCCTAACATTCTGATAAATTGAGCTTTCATGGAAGAAAACCTTTGTTGGGTCGAAATGTGGGACAGACAAAGAAACAAATATTCCAGAAAAAAAGTGTTTACAGACAATCTTTACTGGAAATTAAGTCTGGTGTTGCCAGAGAGACGAGTTCCAGACAAACGCACATTCATACTCTCTCTCTCTCTCTCTCTCTCTCTCTCTCACACACACACACACACAAATAAAATGGAAGCAAAACATTAATTTTGTGATCTGGTGATCTCTGCCCTCATATGACCCCTGAAAATCTAAGGTCGCAAGGGTTTACATCAAGAGACGCAAGGTGACAGACAGACGGCATTACCACGGCTATCCTATCCTCCTGACCTGCCATCACATCGCTTTGGACTCTCCAAGTGACATTAAGGTCTGACCAAATGTTGTAGTTCACCTGAAACTACGCACACACTTGCAAAAGTGAAAAATCTAGAGCAATATACATTAATGTTTTTACATTTATCTAATTTTGCGCTGCTGAAGTGAAGGTATGCTTTGGAATTAACTTCTGTCCACCACACAAATTTCCCAGAGCAAAGCAGCTTGCAGAAACCTCTTTCCACTACATGGTGCTGCCTTCATTTCTCTTCTTTTATGTCTGATTTATATGGGATGACTCCCTGTCAGGCTCTGCTTGTGACACAACCATTACTTTAACTACATGCGCAGAGAACAGTGAGGAAGAAGTATCAACGCCAGATTTCCACGTCCATAGAAATATGGATTTTGTGATCTGGTTCCTATTTCTATGGCCAGCAGACAAAGAGAAACAGAAAAAGCACAATGCCAGAAAAGTTGAGGTTGAATTAATTCAGCACAATAGATCACCAGGCACCGTGACATGCCATATTTGCTGCTGAAAATATTCTCAAAAGAATTTCATTGCAACTGATGATGTGATGATGGAATTCATGCTCTATGTGTGCATTAGATTTGCTTTATGTTGTTGAAGAATGCTGACGAGATGGATGAACCCATTTGTGGCCAAGCAGATAGGGTAAAACCACCACCACTGCACCAAACTTTTTCCTTAATTTTCTATTTGTTTGTTTCTCACATACCTGTTGCTTAAGTTTAGAAAAATGAATTTCCTTTCAGAAAACAAGTAGGTGTTATTTATGATTCAATAATTTGGGAACTACAAATGCTAAGAACACACACTGTTATAGCAGTGCAAACAGAACAGCTCACCATTAGGCCACCAGCATTCTTCAGACAATCCAACAGTCCAGGGGTTAAAGGCAGGGAGTCTTCATTCAAGGGTCTTTGTGGAGAGGTTTCATTGTAATTCTACACTGCAGAAGTGCTCAGGTATCCTGACAGCAGAAACCACTACACAACACACTGACAACAATGACAGAGAACAAGTGTACATAAGTGCTCAGGTATCCTGACAGCAGAAACCACTACACAACACACTGACAACAATGACAGAGAACAAGTGTACATAAGTGCTCAGGTATCCTGACAGCAGACTACACAACACACTGACAACAATGACAGAGAACAAATGTACATAAGTGCTCAGGTATCCTGACAGCAGACTACACAACACACTGACAATGACAGAGAACAAGTGTACATAAGTGCTCAGGTATCCTGACAGCAGACTACACACCACACTGACAACAATGACAGAGAACAAGTGTACACAAGTGCTCAGGTATCCTGACAGCAGACTACACACCACACTGACAACAATGACAGAGAACAAGTGTACATAAGTGCTCAGGTATCCTGACAGCAGAAACCACTACACACCACACTGACAACAATGACAGAGAACAAGTGTACATAAGTGCTCAGGTATCCTGACAGCAGAAACCACTATACACCACACTGACAACAATGACAGAGAACAAGCATACATAAAAGCTCAGGTATCCTGACAGCAGAAACCACTACACACCACACTGACAACAATGACAGAGAACAAGTGTACATAAGTGCTCAGGTATCCTGACAGCAGACTACACAACACACTGACAGCAATGACAGAGAACAAGTGTACATAAGTGCTCAGGTATCCTGACAGCAGACTACACACCACACTGACAACAATGACAGAGAACAAGTGTACATGAATACCTGTTCCAGAAGCAGAGTCTTCTGTCCAAGCTTGGCCAAGCTGTAGGCCGACGCACTGCCCTCCACACCAGCTCCGATCACAATGACATCGTACACTTCTGAAGTCATTCTTGTCCACTTCCCAAATCTGCTGACAATGCATGCCCTCTTGCTATACAATTAATACCACACACACACACCACATGAGTATGTGTGTGTGTATGTGTGTGTGTGTGTGTATGTGTGTGGTGTGTGTGTGTGTGTGTGTTGTGGTGTGTGTGTGTGTGTATGTGTGTGTGTGAGTGAGTGAGGGGTGAGTGAGTGAGTGAGTGAGTGAGTGAGTGAGTGAGTGAGTGAGTGTGTGTGTGTGTGTGTGTGTGTGTGTGTGTGTGTGTGTGAGTGAGTGAGTGAGTGAGTGAGTGAGTGAGTGTGGTGTGTGTGTGTGTGTGTGTGTGTGTGTGTGTGTGTGTGTGTGTGTGTGTGTGTGTGAGTGAGTGAGTGAGTGAGTGAGTGAGTGAGTGAGTGAGTGAGTGAGCGAGCGAGCGAGCGAGCGTGCGTGCGTGCGTGAGTGTGTGTGTGTGTGTGTGTGGTGTGTGTGTGTGTGTGTGTGTGTGTGTGTGTGTATGTGTGTGTGTGTGAGAGAGAGAGATACACATACCCACATTCAATTCTCATACAACACTCTATGTGCATTTACAAAACACTGATATTTATTACTATCTTTGTTTATCTTTCATGTATGAGCCATTCAGCCTAAGACCCACTGAGTGCATAGTCACCTGTTTTAACACAATTGTCAATGTGGATTTCAGACCACCTCTGCCACTGTTTGTCTAAATGGGGACAGTGACCCTGTTGTCATACAAATTTATAATTATGTGAGAGTGTAAGTCTGTGTGTCTGTGCATATACTTGAGGGATAAGATAAGATAATGTTGCTTATAGCCCAGCCGACCGCAAGGGGCCACATCAGGGCTGTCACCACGGTAAAATCAACTCGTCATTTTAAAAAAAAAAAAAAAAAAAAAAAAAAAAAAACACCTTTCACACATCTCTTTAAATGACATCGTCTAGAAACGCACCAGAAACTTCGTTAAAAATCTTTCATCCGTAAAATCTTAAATCAGATGAAAAATGTTAATCTCTCTCAAAAACTCAAAGATCACATCAGGCGGAACATCCCTGAACAGGATTTTCATGGACTCGGCTGTAAAATGTTTGTGTCTCACATCGTGCAAGTCCCAACACTCTAAAAGAATATGTTTCATTGTGAGTGGCACATGACATTGAATGCACCACGGCGCTTCTTCATTCTTTAAAAGGTACGAATGGGTAAAATACGAATGGCCGGTGTGCAGCCGGCACAGAACTGTTTCTTCTTTATGACCACCAGACGTAGATGTGAGGAACTCCTTAAGGTTTGGACGGATCTGAAAGAGTTTGTTATCCGTCTGTGTGTTCCAATCCTCCTGCCAGAGGTCTCTCACATAATCGTTAATTTTGGGTTTCAGATCTGAGCAAGGGATATAAATATTGGACAATTTCTCTCTTGTGGCATTCTTGGCTAAACGATCAACCATTTCGTTCCCTCCGATGCCAACATGACCAGGAACCCAAGCTAGAATAATGTTGTAACCATCCGCTTTCAACTTGCTAAAACGCTCAAAGAAATGTAAAAGTTCTGGATGCTGAAGGTTGCGGCCAGCTATGGCCTCCAAAGCTGACAGCGAATCCGACAGAACCAGAAAGTCCCTCTTGGTAGATTGTGAAATTATTTTCAATGCCAGAACCAGAGCAGTAAGTTCAGCAGAATAGACAGAGGCATCTGGAGGTATATGTTTTAACAGTATCTGAGAAGGAGCACCAGGGCAATAGGCTGCACAGGCCACTCCATCCTCAGACTTGGAACCGTCAGTGAAAATTTTCTGACAGGATGGAAATTTTGAACAGAGGTCAGCATACAATGCCTTGTATGCCTGAGAGCTGGTGGACTCTTTACGAAAAGCTGCGAGATCAAAACGAATCTCTGGTGTGAAAAAGGTCCACGGAGGCTGATCCGGAAACTTGGAAAAATCAGACACAACTCCTAGGTCTAGACCTGCATTCCGCGGTGAGGCTGCATACGAACACCAAACGGCGGAATACAGTTAGGGTTGTTTTCGAATTTGTTTTGAAACTGGGGGTCAAAGACACAGTCATAGGCAGGATTCTGTGGTTCTGAGAACAGTCTGATATAGTAATTTAGAGACATTTTCAGCCTGCGGTTGGACAGTGAGGGTTCACCTGCCTCTGCGTACAGGCTGTACACAGGGGTGGTGCGGAATGCTCCAAGACAGAGACGAAGCCCTTGATGGTGGATAGGGTCCAAGAGTTTCAGATAAGAGGGTCTTGCAGAGCCGTACACAGCACAACCATAGTCCAGTTTGGAGCGGACCAGGGCTCTGTAGAGATGCAGCAAAGTTTTCTTATCAGCGCCCCAGTCAGTGTGTGCTACGACCTGCAGAATATTCAGAGCTTTCTGGCAAGAGGTTTTGAGATTTTTAATGTGGCTGAGAAAGTTGAGTTTTTGATCAAAAATAACTCCAAGGAATTTGGCTTCTTTTACAGCTGGAATGGTGGACTTGTCCAGACGAATTTCAGGATCAGCAAAAAATTGACGAAAATTGTGAAAATGGATTGACTGAGTTTTGGTACGTGAGAAGGTAAACCCGTTTTCCTCGGCCCACTGCTGGATCTTGTTGACACAAAGTTGGAGTCGACGCTGTACGCTGGGGTAAGAAGCTCCCACTGCGTACAGCGCAAAGTCGTCAACGAACAGAGAGGACTCAGAGCCCTGGCTTACCGATTTTACAATGTCGTTGATTTTAATGCTGAAAAGAGCAGGAGAAAGGATGCTCCCTTGAGGGACACCCAACTCCTGCCCATGGATGTCAGAGAGTGTGGTGCCAACACGCACCTGGAACTGTCGATCAGCCAAAAAGTTCTGTATGAACAGAGGCAGGTGACCATGGAAACCAAGTCTGTGCAGGTCCAGAAGAATTCCTGATTTCCATGTGGTATCATACGCTTTTTCGAGGTCGAAAAAGATAGCGACCACATGCTGTTTATTGACAAAGGCATTGCGGATGGTGGTTTCCAGACGGATTAGATGGTCAACTGTCGAGTGGTATTTCCGGAAACCGCACTGTTCACTGGCCAAAAGGCCATCGGTTTCCAGCTTCCACATCAGACGGGAGTTGACCATCTTTTCCATCAACTTACAGAGGCAGCTAGTCAGAGCTATCGGACGATAGTTGGAAGGGTTGGTAAGGTCCTTTGCAGGCTTTGGAATTGGAATGATCAGGGCTTTCCGCCAGGAGGGCGGAAAGTACCCTGTGGTCCAGATATGGTTGTATACTTTAAGAACAGTCTGGAGACAGCTTTCTGGAAAATGCTTCAAAACCTGATAATGAATATCATCCAGACCAGGGGCAGAATCAGTGCAGGTTTGTAAAGCTGTTTTCAGTTCATTGATTGAAAAAGGGAGATTGTAGGCTTCAGAGTTGTCTGATGTGAAATTGTATAAAGATTTCTCTCTGAGTTGTTTGTTTTTTAAAAAGGCTGCAGATTTATTTGAAGATGAGGAGTTCTGTTGGATGGTGGAGGCCAACAGATTGGCAACAGCTTCTTTGTCAGTGATCAGAGCATCGGCAAGTTTCAAGTGATGAATGGAGGGGTTGGTGTTTTTCCCTTTGATTTTTCTGATGATGTTCCAGACTTTTTTCTTTGAAGTTTTTGATGTCAGCCTGGAGCAAAAGTTTCTCCAAGACTGACGTTTACTGATTTTGAAAGTGTGTCTGGATTTGGCGCGGAGTTTCTGATGGGCTCGAGCGTTGGGACCTGAAGGTCGTTGGTATACCCGACGCTGAGCCCGTTTGCGAACTTTTGAAATTTGTTGGCAGTCTAAATTAAACCAGGGTGTTTTGGGCATTTGGAGTTTATTGGAAGACATTGGAATACAGGTTTTAGCACACTTTATCACAGTGTTAGTCAGAGATTCAGCTGGGTCTGGACTCTGAAGAAAATCAGTGTCCTGGAATTCTTTCAAAATATTGGTGGCAAAAAGATTCCAGTTGGCCTTCTTATAATTAAGATGTTGTGAGACAGAGATGTTTTCAGTTAATAAGGGTTTTAAAAGAACAGGGAAATGGTCACTTCCGTGCAGATCGTCATGGACAGACCACTCATAGTCCAGGACCAGCGAGGGGTCACAAATCGACAAATCTAAGCACGAAAGTGAACCTGTGGAAGAGTGGAGTTAAGTTGGAGCTCCATCGTTCAGACAACACAAATCAAAGTCTGAAAGGACATCCTCAAGAAGCAGACCTCTGGATGACGAACTGACACTACCCCACAGAGGATTGTGACCATTAAAGTCACCCAACAGCAAAAAAGGTCGAGGAAGTTCTTCGATCAGACTGACAAGGTCCTGACGACAAACCGGGACAGAAGGTGGCAGATACAGTGAGCAGATTGTAACAGTCTTGTGGAGAGTGACTCTCGCAGCTACAGCCTGAAGGGAGGTAGTCAGAGCGACAGGACTAAACAGCAAAGTTTTGTGTAAAAGAAGGGCAACACCGCCTGACAGTCCCAATGTGGATGGTTGTGCAGTTTTAGAAAGAATATTAAAGCCAGAAAGAGTGAAGGTCTTCTGGCTTTGAATTTTAGTTTCCTGAAGAGCCACGACGGAAGGTTTTACAGTTTGACACAGAAGTTGCAGCTCCTCAAAATTTGAATTTAAGCCACGGATATTCCAATGGATTAGTTTACTACTATCCATGGTGCAGAGGATGAACAGGAGAGAAGTCAGGTCATCTCCTCGTCATCGTCTGCGTTCAGTGGAGCAAATTTATTGCTTAGTTTCACTGGACTGTTTGGGTCTTCAGACCTGCTGGCAGACTTGCCCACAGGTGAAGAAGGTCTGGATTTTGGAGATGGTGGAGGTTTCTTCCTCATCTCCACCATCTCCACACTTGGTTGAACTCCCTTGCCCGCACGGGCACTGCTCGAGGAAGTTCGAGGCGGGAGGGTTGGCTTTTTCATCTGCCCAGCAGCAGATGGAGCAGACTGCTGGGCAGTCTGAGGGGTAGCGGATTTTTTGCCTCCACCAGGGGCACCCACTTTGGGTTGGGAGGCGGAGGACTTGCTTCCACCAGAGCTTAACGGTCTTTCTTGCAATGTCTTGGTGAAAGTAAAATTGTCAGTCTGGCAGCAGACTGAACGGGTGGAAACTTTCTTTATAACGGAAGCATAAGACACTGTTGACGTCCGACTGCCAACAACCTGTTTGCGGGCCTCAAAAAACGAAATTTTCTTTTCAGTCTTCACTCTTTGGATGGTGGACTCCTGAACCCAAACAGGGCAGTTGCGTGAAGAGGAGGGGTGGTCGCCACCGCAGTTCGCACAATGAGCCGGGTCTTTACACGGCCCATCATGGGTTGCCTTGCAACAAACACCACACACCTCCTGCCCAGAACAGCGGTCTCTGACATGTCCAAACTTCTGGCATTTGAAACACCTCAACGGGGATGGGACATACAGTTGGACACGTACATTTAAGTACCCTACTTTAATGACCGGAGGCAGCACAGGGTTGCAGAATGTCAGAAAGAGGGTGTTGGTGGGCACTCTTTCTGCACCTTTTTTGACTGTCACCCTATACACCTCTGTCACACCTTGGGACGCAAGTTCTGTCTTGATCTCCGCTTCCGAGACACCTTTCAAATCCGGGCACCGAATAACCCCTTTGGTCGAATTTAACTGCTTATGGGGGGTCACCCGGATCTCTCTGTCCACGAGTTTTGTTGCCCTCAGCAGCTGCTCCGATTGCCTCTTTGATCTGCACTGGACGAGGAAAGTGCCATTCCGTAGCCTTTTCACTGACTGAGGGTCACCTGCTAGACCCTGAAAGCCCTTCTGAATAGCAAAAGGACTCAGAGCAGAAATAGGCTTTTCCTGCTCTGTCCCTTCAACCACAAGCCAGGAAGCCCAAAAACCTGTCATCTGTCTCGTCTCCATATCCGAGTCACTGTCGGAATCATTATGACTAGAAATGGGGTCCACTGCCTTCCTCTTCTTTATGGGGGGTGTGATTTTGGATAAAGCCATGATTTATGTTTAGAAATTTCGTCTCTCCCTTACCCACCCACCATGGAGTCCAACTAAGGGGCCAGGGCCAAGAACTCATTGTCTTGACCCCTTCCAGGCTTCAGGAGAGATATACGACAAACAGAAGCCTACTGACCCTATCCCCCCTGATCATGCCCAACTCCCGGGAACAGAGAGCTGAGCACTGCAGGGGTTCCCTTGGCCAGTCGGAGAACTGCCTGTCTTGACCCAGCCCCACGAAGGGGAAGCCGATTGATACACCCGGGCCAGAGTGTACCTCCTGTCTAGGAGAGGTCCGAGCCAAAGTGATGTGTTGAGGGCGTTGGCCCTCTCAATCACCAGGATCTCATCCCCCTCCGTCACAGGTCGCACCGCACGGCAAACGCGGCGGATCTTAAGAAGACCACAGAGAGAAAAGGAGTGTGCAAAAGAAGGCTTGAAAGGGAGACGAAGAAAGAAAAGAACCGTTAAGAAAGGCAGAAGACAGAATAGGAAAAAGGTGGGTTACTATTTGTCTGGGCCCTCACTCCTAACCTTTCTGACATGGGAGACCCTACCAGGGGCATCAATTCCTACCACGTAATGCTTGGCCAGTCAGCAGCTTGGCTATACAGGCCTAGAAGCATTGACAACAACTAACCATCTAGTCGAGTATTGATGCCCCCGTCAGCAAAGCCTAAAAGATCACTGGACCACGCAAGCCCTCCGACCACGGCAAGGTTGCAACCCCCGGAGGGATATACTTGAGGGGGAGTGGCTTGTTAGGATATGAGGATTAGTGCATATGTGTGCATGTACGTGTGTTTGTGTGTGTGTGTGAGTGTGTGTGTGTGTGTGTGTGTGTGTGTGTGTGTGTGTGTGTGTGTGTGTGTGTGTGTGTGTGTGTGTGCATGTATGTACTTGCAAGCAGGCATGCATGTGTGTGAGTGTGTGTGCATGCTTGTGCATGCATGCACATGCATTTGCATGTAAATGTGGTTCTCTGTGTGTTATCCTGTGCATGAGCATGTTATGTACACATGTGCATGCGTTCCTGTTTATACTCTTTTCAAATGGTGATGATCATTAGTGCAGTGTGAATCTGTGACTTTGCCATTTGCGGTGAATAATCAATGTAAAAGATGTACATCTTGATTACATGATGTAAGAGATGTACATATTGATTACATAATGTAAGAGATGCACACACTGATTATATAATATAAGAGATGTACATATTGATTACACATATGAAGTGTCCAAATTCAACATCCCATCATATGTCACTGTCTTGCCTAACTGGCCAGCTGAGTTTGGTATCAGACTCTTGTTCCTGACCGGCCAGGTCAGTTTGGTATCAGACTCTTGTTCCTAGCTGGCCAGCTGAGTTTGGTATCAGACTCTTGTTCATGACCGGCCAGGTCAGTTTGGTATCAGACTCTTGTTCCTAACTGGCCAGGTCAGTTTGGCATCAGACTCTTGTTCCTAACTGGCCAAGTCAGTTTGGTATCAGACTCTTGTTCCTAACTGGCCAGGTCAGTTTGATATCAGACTCTTGCTCCTAACTGGCCAGGTCAGTTTGGTATCAGACTCTTGTCCCTAACTGGCCAGGTCAGTTTGGTATCAGACTCTTGTTCCTAACTGGCCAGGTCAGTTTGGTATCAGACTCTTGTCCCTAACTGGCCAGCTGAGTTTGGCATCAGACTCTTGTCCCTAACTGGCCAGGTCAGTTTGGTATCAGACTCTTGTCCCTAACTGGCCAGGTCAGTTTGGTATCAGACTCTTGTCCCTAACTGGCCAGGTCAGTTTGGTATCAGACTCTTGTTCCTAACTGGCCAGGTCAGTTTGGTATCAGACTTTTGTTCCTAACTGGCCAGGTCAGTTTGGTATCAGACTCTTGTTCCTAGGTCTGGGATTTGATTCCCACTCCAGACAGTCCGGTTGAATATCATTTTCTCTTTGGAACTGGTGTCTGTGCAACCCCCCCCCCCCCCCCCCCCTCCCCAGATCCTTTGACAGAGACTGTGAACTGAGGTCCCATGCTTCAACACAAGCATGAGAAATCTTGCACACACATTAAATCCCAGTGCACCTTTCTCAGGACAGTAGGCCATCATGTGCCGGTGGGATGAATGACATGAAAATAAAACACACACGCACACACACAGATGTTGTACTCTGACATCATCCTCAAAGACAGAATCAGCCTACCCTAAATATGGGATTCAAAAGTCACATACCAAACAACTCACTGGTGTGAACCTCCTAGATCTGTCTGAGGGGGAAAAAAAAAAAAAAAAAAAAAAGAAACACAACAAACTAAAAATGATTGTCCCGAAATTACTCAGGATTATCCTCAGGAAAACAGGATGAGGGGGGTGGGGGTGGGGGTGGGGAGTGGGGGTGAGGGGGGCAAGAAGGCATGGGTGAAGGGGTGAGGGTGAAGAAGAGGAGAAATATTCTAACAGCAGCATCACTGACGTTATCAGAATAACACAAACTTTCTGGGATGGAAGAGGAGCATTGTCTTTATTGGTTTCAACTGGAAAGTTGGCCTCTTTCCTTTTAAAATTCTACTGTTTGCTGCTTAGAACCCAATACTCATCACCTCCCTTACACAAGAGTTGACGCAATCCAGCTCAGTATTTAACTATGTACACACACGGTGCTGATATAATTATAATAATCATAAAACAGATCACAATCAGAACCTCACATGATTTCAATTTTATTAAACCTGGAGTTTTGCAGACTTCTCCCCCTCAATGCTGTAGAAATATAATTAATTGTTCCAGGGCAGTTTCATTTGTGTCACACCTGAAAGAGTCTACAGACTTGACAGAGAAAAATACTGTGATATTGACTTTCACATACCTGACTCTAAGACATTATGAATATAAAGTGGGTCACAGAAAGTGGGTCACAAGGTCAAAGCGCAAAGTTGACAGAGAACTTAACAGTGTGAGAAGCATCTTTGCTCTTTCTAAAGTAGAACACAGATTCACAACAAATGGTTATAAGGTTCAAAGAGTTAAAGTACAGCTGCCTACGAGCAATAACAGCCTTATGTGCAGTTCACATTGGCAGAAGTTGTGGAAGTTGTTACAATCATATCACATCACAGATAGTTTTTGAAACACACACACACACACACACACACACCACACACGATTCATGTTGTGTGCTTCTGTGTGTGCATGGGTGTGTCTCAATATGCACCCTTGTTTGTAAGTGCATGGTACTTATTGCACTATTCATCATCTTATTGGTTTCATTAATGTCTTCTTTAACCTTTTCTGTACTTGTAAGCACTTAGGGCTTATAGCATGAGATTAAGCATCACAAATAATCAATATAATTATCATTATTATTATTACTGTTTATAGCCCAGATGACCATGGGGAGCAATATCACAGGCTGCCATCTCGTCAAAGTCAATTCTACACACAAGTGTTTAAAAATGAATGAAGAAATAAATAATCAAACAAAGCAAAACATTCTTTGAAATATATTATCTAAAACACACCAAAATTGCTTAGAATTCTTTCTATCATAAACTCTTAGATCAGATGGACACATGCACACATAGAGAAGATAAAAACAGACGGGAAAAAATGGCTAATTGGACTGAGCAAGCAACCTGTCCATGTTATCAGAAACACAAGTTAAGTGGAAAATGTGTCATGACTGTTTCCCAAAAGCAGTAACTGCAAGCCTGAGAGAAAGAGAGAGAGAGAGAGAGAGAGAGAGAGAGAGAGAGAGAGAGAGAGAGAGAGAGAGAGAGAGAGAGAGAGAGAGAGAGAGACAGAGAGACAGAGAGAGAGAGAGAGAGAGATCTTCACCCCTCAAATACTCCCCTAGCCAATGACCCTCATAAAAATGCAATCATGGCTAAAATAAGTGTATTCATTTGAAATACCAACACTTACCTCTTGCAGCTACATACATGCACGCAGTTTGAAATCTTCCATCCAACTCAAATTGTCTGGGTCAAGATGATTCACCCAGCCAGAAGCAAATGTGTGTCGTTGACACAGCATATTTTTGGATACTTATCTTTGTTGCAGTAGGGCATTTCACTCTGTAAAACTACACTATCAAGTTTCATTCCAGCTTCCCCCCCCCCCCCCCCCCCCGGGATTATGATAAACATATGATGTTCGTGCCTGTGTGTGTGTGTGTGTGTGTGTGTGTGTGTGTATGCATATCTATATGTGTCTCTGTGTGCATGTGAATGTAAAACAGTTAATGCACATGTGTGCATCATGTGTGTGTGTAAGAGTGTAAGTGAATGCAAGCATGCCCTTGTTTGCATGCATGTGTGTGTGTATATATATCCTTGCCTGCAAGTGTGTCTATATGTGCCTGTGTGCAAGCCAGCAGAATGAATGCGAGTGTGTGCACGAGAAAGTATGTATGTATGTGGGATGATTCTCACAGCTGAGAATGAGACAGAGCCTTGCACTATAAGCTATTTATCTCATAACTCTCAACCATTCAGAACACAGTTTAAATTCTTATACATTTCCAATTTCTGAAATGATTTTATATTCAATTTTGAACAATCCCATTACTACGGTTCGACATATAATTTGCATGTAAGCAAGGTTCCGCTATTAATGAACTCTCGGGATCGGGATCAGGATCAGGATCAAGATCGGGGCGTTGTATTAAAAAAACTTAGCCTATTTAGGCTTTTTACGCCCCTTCTATTTTTGGTATCTTATTGGTCCGGTCGCTGACTAGCTCAGTCTTCTTTAACCATCAAAGTCATATCTAATTTTAATCATTAATTCATGTTTATCTATAAGGTTCTTGAATGTATTTGTTCTTGGTGCATGTTTGATGTTAGTTGTTCATTTATTCCAATAATTGGTTACTCTGTTAGTAAATGCAAATTTTCTCAAATTAGTTCTGGAACATTGTTTGAATATCTTATCTTCACTGTTTCTTGTAATATTTATCTGTGGACTACAAAAAAAGCATGCTTTGTCAATATCATCAAAACCATTAAATATCTTATATGTCTGAATCAAGTCCCCTCTTACTCTTCTTGCTTTTAGTGTTGGAAGTTGTAAATATTTTAATCTTTCTTGGTATGAGTAATCTTTTATACTATGGATCATCTTTGTTGCTCTTCTTTGAACCTGTTCTAGAGCTTCTGATTGTCTCTTTAGCATTGGATACCATACAGTACTGCTATATTCAAGAATGGGTCTCACTAATGTCTTACACAATTGTAAGAAAGTGTCCTTTTCTATAAATGTAAAGGCTCTTTTTATTATTCCAATCATTCTCTTAGCCTTGTTAGTACTATTTGCAATGTGTTTATCAAATAGCAAGTTTTTGTCGAAAGTCACACCTAGGTCTTTCTCTTCCTCACATTTAGACACTTTTGTTTCCTTGTCCCCAATTTTCATTATATAATCGTTTTGTGGGTTTGATTTACCGATACGAAGTACTTTACATTTTTCTGCATTAAAGTATAGATTCCAAGTTTCAGACCACTGTACTAATGTTTCAACATCCTTTTGTAATTCCTCATGCAATTTTGGAGAATTATAAAGTTTTGTGTCATCTGCAAAAATTTTACATGTACTTTTTAGTTCAACACGGAGATCATTTATAAACACAGTAAATAATATTGGTCCCAAAATACTGCCTTGTGGATCCCACTAATGACATCAGCGCTACGAAAGAAAGAACTACCAATCCTTACCTTTTGAGTTTTTTTTGATGGAAAGTCTCTAACCCAACCAAGTACATTGCCTACTATTCCATAAGACTCTAATTTCTTTAGTAGTCTTTCATGTGGTACTGTGTCGAACGCTTTTCTAAAATCTAAATTATACAATACATCTATATTCTCTCCTTTATCAATCTCCTTTGTAAAGTCTTCCATCACTTCTAGGGGTTGAGTCACACAAGATCTGTTTTTATGAAATCCATGTTGGCACTCTGCATACAATTTCTTTTCTGTCATATGTTTAACAATAGCCTCTCTAATAAATGATTCTAAGATTTTACATATAATGCATGTTAAACTCGCTGGTCTATAATTCCCTGGATCTGTTCTCCTACCTTTTTTGAATACTGGTATAACTGTAGCAGTTTTCCAGTCTGAAGGCACTATCATCTCTTCAACAGGTTTAGTAAAAAGTATATAAAGTGGGAAGGCAACCTCCTCATTCAGCTCTTTTAGCAGTCTTGATGGAATGGCATCAGGATCACATGCTTTATTTGGGTTCAGTGATTGAAGCTTTTTTTATGATTCCACAGAAATGTCTACATTTTCCAAAATTATACCTTTTGACCTTGAAGCTGGACTTAGGAGTTGGTATATTATTGATATCTTCCCTTGTGAATACACTAGAAAAAAATGAATTCAAAATATCCGCCTTTCCACTATCTGTCTCCACTGTGTCACCTTCTTTAGTTACTAAAGGACTCACTCCTGTATTCATCTTTGTTTTTGATTGTACATATCTCCAGAAAGCTTTCGGGTTATTTGCATTCGGGTTATTTTGCATTCTTTGATAGCTTCTTTTCAAATCCTTTTTCGCTTCTCTTATTATTTTGTTACAAGTATTTCGTGCTTTAAACAAAATTTTGATAATGCTTCCCGTGTTTGGTGGTGACTAAAAACCTCTGATACATATTATATTTCTTTTTTTACAAATTGCATGCTTTGCATTCATCCACTTGGTTCTGTTTTTTGTCATTATCTTAATCATTTGTTTTGGAACATTTTTTCTATCAAAGAAAAAACATACTCTGATTTCCCTCCAACATTGTTCTACTCCAACGATCATTGAGTTTGTTCCAGTCAATCTTCTTCAGTTCTTCTTTCTATGTATAAACTTCCCTCTCTTCAATTGTATGACTGCTTGGTTCTTATCTTGGTCCTCTCCTAAGTAAAGAGTACATTTAAACCTCATGATCACTTTGCCTATAGGAGCTAAGTGTTTAATGTCCGATATCATGTTTTCATCATTAACGAGTACCAAATCAGTATATTTGATTTTGTCGTCTCTGTTCTGTTGTTTTCACCATTGATTCAAAAATGCATCTGAAACAATTCTTAACTTTGTCCTCTTTCACCAGAACAAGTACTTGCCATCAATGTCGGAAGTTAAAATCACCTGTAATACAGTGCGAATGTCAGTAGTAAGTGCATCTTAAGACCATTGTTCAGTCATGCACTGGTACTGTCTTCTCCTTCTCCACACCCACCCATTTCAGACAGAGAAATATTGCTCTTCCTCCATTACAGTGCTTTGCTGCCCTGTTTCTATGTCTTATGCTGATTCCTTTGACTACGTCACGATCCCTTCTACTAGTCCTAGCTATTGTAGCCCCACCTGTAGACCCAAATCTTGTCAACTCCGCAGACATTTTAGTTCTTTTAACCACGCTAGGTACTTACCTTTGTTCATGAGTTCAACAATGTGTTAACCACTCGACATAACGTCGTCCACCGAAAGTCGACGACATTCAAGTCGGCTCGGGCAAAAGCAGAAGCCGAAATATCATCGCGCTGCGCATATGGCCAGTAAATCGATGTTTAGCGACATATTATCCAGATCAGGTTAGTGGGTTAGTGTTGAACTCGAAACTCGTGCCATTCTCTTCTTCGCGTGCACGAGTAGTTCAACTCAGTGACAAGAAACCGATTTTCTGTGTATTCTTGACTGTAACTATATTCAGCCCATCAAAAACACTTTCAGCAAACTTAAATCTAATCTTATTTGTGTGTTGTTGTTGTTTTTTCAAACTCCGTTGCCAAATTATCTGAATAACAAGAAAAATCAAACACATGAGTCTGCAAAAAACTTCCGAGCTAGCCTTGACCTTGACCTCGTCAAATAACTTTTTTTTTTTGAACTCCCAGTTTTTTTGGCTAAAACAGGGATCGGAATGAATGAGGCAGGGAACAGTAAACGATAAACATAAACAATTGGTATTTTTGGCTCCCATAAGAAAACCAAACCAGAGAACTTTATCAAGACTGCACAGCCTTTAAACTGAATAAAGATCAGACAAATATAGTACGAACAATCTAATAGTGGGGGAAAAACAAGCGCAGGCCAACAATGAACTATTTTATAGTAATGACTTGGCAAAGATTGGACTAAGGAGAGGCGAATTGAAATGAGAAACTGGAACATGAAATAAGAAAATATGTTCACAGATATGAAAACTCTTCACTAGCGCATAAGGGAACCATCGCACCCCCCTTTTGAAGCAGATAATTGTATTGCCTGCTCCGAGGCTTTCGTCGCTGGTCGACCATCAGGAGACACGGCTGTTTGTCTGCGCCGTGTCTCCCTGATGAGTCCGACCCAGCGGACGAAAGGCCTCGAGCAGGCAATACAAATTATCTGCCTTCAAAAGGGATGCGTGGTTCCCTATGCAGCTAGTGAAGAGTTTTCATATCTTAACATATTTTCTTAATTTCATGTTCCAGTTTCTCCATCTTCAAATTCGCCCCTCTCCTTAAGTCCAAATCTTTGCCAAGTCATTACTATAAAGATAGTTCAGTAGTTGGCCTGCTTGTTTTCCCCTCACTATTAGATTGTCGTCTATGTATTTGCTGACTTTATTCAAGTTTAAAAGGGCTGTGCCAGTCTTGAATACAAGTTACTCTGTTTAGTTTTCTTTGACAAAATACCACTTGTTTACTGTTTAAAACAGGGATAGTTTAGTGACATACTTATCCAGATCCAGGTTAGTGGGTTAGTAGTGTGAACTCGAAACCTCGCTGCCATTCTCTTCTTAGTACTTTAGAATGGGAACGAAGAAATGCTGTGTGTGTGGTGGTGTGTGTGTGTGTGTGTGTGTGTGTGTGTGTGTGTGTGTGTGTGTGTGTGGTCTGTGTGTCTGTGTGTCTGTCTGTCCGTCCGTGGTCAAAATGTGTTCCACTCGCTCCAGACAAAACTGCTGGGCCGATCTTTGTGAAAATTAGCAGGTATGTTTATTATGGGTCACGGATGATGCTCGATGTTTTAGTTTACCGTTATAGCCGTTACTAACGGCTGTAACGGCCTGTAACGGTTTTTCTTCTTTATGGAATATCTCAGAAAGCACTTGGCCGATCTTTGTGAAAATTAGCAGGTATGTTCACTATGGGTTACGAATGATGCCCGATGTTTTAGTTTACCGTTATAGCCGTTACTAACGGCTATAACGGCCCATAACGGTTTTTATTCTTTATGGAATCTTTCAGAAAGCACATTGTCGATCTCTCTGAAAACTTGTAGGTATGTTCATTATGGGTCACGGATGATACCCGATGTTTTAGTTTACCCTTATAGCTGTTACTACCGGCTATAACGGCCCATAACGGTTTTTCTTTTTTATTGAATGTCTCAGAAAGTACGAGGCCAATCTCTCTGAAAATTTGTAGGTATGTTCATTATGGGTCACGGATGATGCCCGACGTTTTAGTTTACCGTTATAGCCTTTACTAACGGCTATAACGACCCATAACGGTTTTTCTTCTTATGGAATATCTCAGAAAGTATGTGGCCGATCTTTCTGAAAATTTGTAGGTATGTTCATTATGGGTCACGGATTATATCCGATGTTTTAGTTTACCGTTATAGCCGTTACTAACGACTATAACGGCCCCTAACGGTTTTTCTTTTTTACGGAATATCTCAGAAAGTACTCGGCTGATCTTTCTGAAAATTTGTAGGTATGTTCATTATGGGTCACGGATGATGCCCGATGTTTTAGTTAACCGTTATAGCCTTTACTAACGGCTATAACGGCCCATAACGGTTCTTCTTTTTTCTGGGATGTCTCAGAAAGTATGTGGCCGATATTTCTGAAAATTGGTAGGTATGTTCATTATGGGTCACGGATGATGCCCGATGTTTTAGTTTACCGTTAGAGCCGTTACTAACGGCCCATAATGGTTTTCTTCTTTATGGAAAATCTCAGAAAGTACTTGGCCGATCTTTATGAAAATTTGTAAGTATGTTCATTATAGGTCACAGATGATGGCCGATGTTTACCAGAATAGAAGAAAAAGAAACACCTGAAGGTGCTGGGGAGGACCCAGAGAAGCACTGTCTTCACCTGCCTTTAGAGCAGTCCTGTACCACCCTTGGAGGCCTGCGCTGTGTTGACGAAGGGTACAGGCACGCGCAGGAGACTCCATTAAGATATCAAGGGACATAACTGCTCCTGAACAGAGGTAAATCAGACTGCAGGATGCAACTCATAACAGCCTTAAAATAGCATCCCCCATGGGTGTACCAGCCCGTATTTCATGACTGCAGAGCCCACCGGCAAAAGACACCACCCTCCAGCTGCCGAGCACGCCCCACAGATCCAAGCACCCCTGCCCACGGACAGATGAAGACAGTGCCACTCCAGACACAGCCAAGCTTTCGCCATACGGTCTTATGTGCCCTCAAGAGAGAATCCAAAGTTGTAGTCTTTCCCACTGTCAACAGGACTTTCCCTGTGGTCAGTGGGTCTTTCCTCACCGTCACTGGACCTTTCTCCAGGGTCAGCCTAGTTAAGGCAAAGAAGAAAAAGAAACACCCGAAGGTGCTGGGGAGGACCCAGAGAAGCACTGTCTTCACCTGCCTTTAGAGCAGTCCTGTACCACCCTTGGAGGCCTGCGCTGTGTTTACCAGAATAGCCATTACTAACGACTACACCAGCCCAAGACGGTTTTTCCTCTTTATGGAATGTCTCACGCGTATTCAGGATAAATTGGGAGTACGTTTATATGCTTTGCATCTTGTTTAACTTTTCCATACATGAATGATGGCTTTGTAGCCACTTTTTTTTTATGTGTTCTTTATACATGTGAGCATACATGGCCCGCACGGAACCAGTCTGTTCAGTCTGTTCTCTGTTTGGCGCTGTTAAGTTTTTGTTAGAAATGTGTGTCATCTCCGATTTTCGTCAAATTTTGAAACTAGAAAGTGCATAGCCTACTTTGTACCTTGTGCGATTGACAGACATTGTATGCAGACATTGTTCTGTTAATTACTTAATTTATTTTATGGGTATCTGGTGTCAGTGAGGTTTTTTTCATTGAAGGAGTTCAGTGTGCGCTTCGCTCACGTTCTAAATTCGTTCTGCCTCTGGTAAAAGTAGTTTCGTTCTCAGCACGTCTTAGTGATATTATTTTATTAGTCGTAGCCTAAACGTAATTGAAAGACATTGCATGGTTGTTCTGTTATCCAAATTATTTCATTGGTATTTACTTTAGTGTCAGTGAAGATTTTTCATTGAAGAAGTTCAGAGTGCACTTCGCTCACTTTCTACTTTCGTTTTTAGTAAAAGTGGTTTTCGCTCAACAAACTGGTGTTCTACTCCAGCATTTCAGGTAACATTCTATACTTACATTTCCATGCTTAAATATTTGTACTACTAGGCCTACTATTGCTAAGGGAACTTTGAACATTAAATTGTACCATGCGTAGAGGTGGGGGCAGGGGGAGTACCAGCAGCAGTGTTTGGGATCGGAGAGGGAGCAAAACTCAGACGAGTCAGAGAGATACTCAGAGAGAATCTTTTGGGAGCTCAACCAGCGACAAGGAAGCAAATAGAGGGAACTTTACCCATATGATACCATGGCAATGCATTGTTTGCGATGCCGCATGTGAAGAAGAAGAAGGATCTTGCATTGAGTGCTACCAATGCAAACAGTGGGCGCACCAGAAATGTGCCGACATCTCAGACATGTTTGAGACACTGAGCTCTCCCCATCTGCAGTGGGTCTGTAAGCCTTGCACACAGTCCACTTGCATACCCCTCAACCAAAACGGAGTCTAAAATAGACATGATGATGAAAATGCTGTGGTCAGTCCAGACTCGTCTGGACAAAATGGATGAAAAAATGTCCACAATGGACGAGAGAATGGGAGGGGAAAAGCTGGATGAAAAAAATACAAGAAATCGTAGACAAAAAAGTGGCAGAGGCCATGACGGAAAGCCAAGAAAGAGATAGGAGGAAGAAAAATATCCTGATTGTGAACTTGAAAGAAAGTTCCAAAACTACCGCAGCAGAAAAGAAAGATGATGATTTAACTGAGGCACGCAAGATTCTGGAAAAAAGTCACCAGTGTAGTACATGAAGAGTTGTCCGAGCCTGTAAGGCTTAGCAAGGAGGGTGGAAACCGCCCTAGAATGCTGAAAATCAGCCTGAAAAGGGAAGAGAAAAAGAGGGAGATCCTGAAGAAGGCAAGAGGATAAACAAGGGAGTGACAGATCAGAAGCATAGAATTTACATAAACCCAAATTATACACCCATAGGGAGACAGAAATGCAGAGAGTTGAGAGAGGAAAAGAAGAAGAGGGAAGAAGCGGGAGGGAAGGATCTAGTGATCAGAAATGGAGAAATTGTGAAGAGAACAGTGAGAGGTGCAGAGGGTACACAGCAAACTGGCAAGGACGCAAAGGTACCGTCCGAGGCCAAGGCCAAAGGGGGAGGAGCTTCTGGCTCCCAAGCCTCAGGCTGACCGTCTGATTCAGTGAAATCAGGAAATGCTGTACATAGTCCAGTAACTAGTTATCCTGTAAATACAAAAGAAAGCATCTTCAAAGCTAGTCATGATTCCATTACTGACGGTTTGACAGTCTTGTATTGTAATGCAGATATTTTGTCAAATAAACTAGATGAGTTGAAGGCAAGAATTGACTCTTGTGGTCCACATATTGTAGCGTTAACAGAAATCCATCCTAAGAATGCTGTCTCAGTACCAACTGCTGCTGAATTACATATCCAAGGTTATGACATGTTTGTAAATAAACAACAAAAAAGAGGAACAATCATATACATGAATAAAACGTTGAATGCACAAGAATGTAGCAAACTGACTGATTCTGATTTTGAAGACTCCGTATGGTGCGAATTCTTAACACCAAGGAATGAGAAAGTTCTTGTGGGCTGTGTATACAGAAGTCCTAACATATCAAAAGATAATACAGAGAACCTATATAACCCATTAAAGAGTGACATAATTACAAAATATGACAAAGTATGTATCATGGGCGATTTTCATTTCCCAAAACTGAGATGGGACGATGAAAGCATTAGTTCAAATGAGCGTAAGTGTTCTTGACTTAGTTTTAGTTAATGAAAGTACTCTTATTTCAGAGATTTCTCATCAAGACCCCTGGGAAAGAGTGATCATGAAGTAATTGCATTTCAACTGTATGTTAGCTTCAAAAAAGAGGAGGAAGATGTGAAATACAAATATAACTTGAAGAAAGGAAACTACACACTGATGAGGAAAAAATTAAACACGGTGGACTGGGCTTCTATGGAGAACTTAGAAGTAAATGAGATGTGGAATTTTCTTAAGGAATTGATCCATGGCTGCATGGAAGAATTCATTCCTAAAGTAAAATCGCAGATAAATAAGAGAAGAACCCCGGCTTGGATGACTAAAAATGCAATGAAATGCAAAGGAATCGAGGAAGTTAAAACGAGATTTTGAGCATAAGATTGCAAATGATTGTAAAGCTAATCCTAAATGTTTCTGGAAATATGTACAACAAAGAACTAAAGCAAACACTGGTATTTAAGTGCATTAACAAAAGAACGATGGGGAAATGGCAGTCACAGATATAGATAAAGCAGAAATACTAAATGATTTCTTTGTGAGTGTCTTTACCCGTGAAAATGTTACTAATGTACCTATTTTACAAGAATGCGAGAAGTCAGATGGAGTTGCATTGTCAACATAAGTCACTCACATTGCGGTTGAGGAGAAATTTAAAAAGTTAAACCCAAATAAGGCACAGGGGCCAGATGGTATTCCCCCTACAGTACTGAAAGAATTCTGTAAGGAGCTATCACTTCCCTTATGTATCTCATATAACAGGACTTTAGAAACAGGAATCCTACCAGATGATTGGAAAAAGGCAGAAGTCACAGCCATATTTAAGAAAGGATCCAAATCTAATTCCGGTAACTATATACCAGTTGGTCTTACCGTATAGCTTGCAAGGTTATTGAGAGCTTTATATGGGATGCTGTTGTTACGCATCTAACGATTAATAATATTTATACCCCGTGCCAGTATGGTTTTAGACATAAACATTCTTGTATTACTCAACTACTAGAAGTTATGGAGGATTTTACACAGTTATTGGACGATAAAGTTCCTTTTGACGTCATATATCTTGATTTCCGAAAGGCGTTCGACTCTACCGCACAGAAGGCGATTGACAAAAATGAAAGGGTATGGGATCACAGGCAATGTACTCCTTTGGATACAACACTTTCTACACTACCGAACTCAGTGGGTTCGTATTGCGGAAGGAAAGTCATCTGTAGCTGAGGTATTAAGTGGGTTCCCCCAAGGAAGCATCCTCGGCCTAGTACTCTTTACAATTTTCATAAATGATCTCCCAAACTGTATCGAATCAACTTGCAAAATATTTGCTGATGATACTAAAATATACAATAGTGTACAAAATAGTACTAAAATACAGAATGACCTACATAAACTACAAACCTGGTCAGACACATGGAACTTATCTTTTAATGTTGAAAAGTGCAAAGTCATGCACTTAGGAAATAAAAATCCTAAAATGGTATATTCAATGAAATTGGATAATAAATAAAAAAAATATTCACACATGAACCCAAGAAAAGGACCTGGGAGTTGTTTTTGATGACCAATTATCGTTTGACCCACACATAGAAGGAGCTGTGAACAAAGCTAACAGGATGGTTGGAATAATCAAGAGAACATTTAGACACTGAACCAAAGAAAAATTTTTGAAATTGTACAAGGCCTTGGTGAGGCCTCACCTGGAGTATGGAAATACGATTTGGTCCCCATTCTTAAAGCGACAGTCCCTAGTGCTGGAAGGGGTCCAAAGACGTGCTACAAAGCTGATTAAAGAATGTTCGATGATGGAGTATAAAGGAAGGATAAAATATTTAAGACTACATTCAGTGAAAGGGAGAAGAATAAGAGGGGATTTAATTGAAATGTATAAGATTTTTCACGGGTATAGAGGAAGTAGATAAGGACAAACTATTTAAGTTCTCTGGGTATAACAAAACAAGAAATTCAGAGGATAAACTTTTCAAACAACATTGTTCAACAAACCGCAGACTTTACTCCTTCAGTCAGAGAATTATCGAAAATTGGAACTCGTTACCATATGAAATAAAGCATGCACAAAGTGTGAACTCCTTCAAAGGTCTTATTGACACTCACATGAAATTTGATGAAAAATTTTATTATTACGATGAAAAATAAATGCGCAATCCAAAATATACCAGTTAAAACCAAGATATAAGAGGATGGGGCATATATAGGCTGTCTGAAGTCAACCCCTACCACCAACACTACTGCTACTACTTATACATGTGAGCATACATGACCCGCACGGAACCAGTCCGTTCTTTATACATGTGAGCACATTTTTTTTTTTCTTTTTTTTTTTTTTTTTTTTTTTTTGGCTGTCCCAACCTCTGCGCCACCTCAGAGGCAGTGCACCCACGCCACTCATTCCGACACCCCGTCCACAGCCACAGCCCGGTCGGCCCCGCTGCAGCCCCGGCACCAGCAATCCACAGGGAGCAGTCAATGTCAAGTCGTCAAGAGGCATCCTACCGGACAAGACACTGCACTGCTGCCGAGTCACTTCGGTGGTGTTCAGTGGTGCCTGTTCTGATCTAACATACGCAGGACACCACCTACTAAGTCCCCTACTGACGACAATAATTGCTTAGTCGTGGAGCCGGCGTGAGTGAGCTCTCCCTCCAGATGGCGCCACCACGTCCGTCCAACGACAGCCCCCATGGACTCGCCGATACCGGTGACCCCGACGGAACCAAACCAAGGCCACAGGCGTGGAGAGGACATCGAAATTGTGGTCACCATGAGAGCAGGGCATGAAGGGCCACAGAATTTGAGACTTTTTTTTTTAATGCTGATCAATGAGAATGAGGATGATGCTACGGATTTCCATGTCGGTCTGAGACTACATGACAGGGCTGTACTCTACGCTTCCTTTCATAATATATCCCAGCATCAACCAGGCCCGAGAGATACAGGCACCTGCAGTGTTGGTCGGGAAATTTGAGCAACACTCTCAGAAACGCATCCATTAAGTGGATGAAACTCGACTGTGTGGTCCCAGCCTTCTCAACTGAGTCTGCAGCAAACTCAACTCTGGGTAGGAGCCGGTCGGGGCAGAAAAAACCCACATGACTCTGAGGAATTCGAACCCATGACCTCCCAGCCGGGAGTCCGCGACGCTAACCACTTCGCCATGGCGGCTGGTCCATGTGAGCACACATGACCCGCACGGAACCAGTCTCATCTAGCACAAGTTATTTTGGTCTTAGAGGCCACGAAAGGCCATGGGATCAACCTGGGCATGCTCTTAGAGGCCACGAAAGGCCATAGGATCAGCCTGGGCATGCTCTTAGAGGCCACAAAAGGCCATGGGATCAGCCTGTGCATGTTCTTAGAGGCCACAAAAGGCCATGAGGATCAACCTGGGCATGCTCTTAGGGGCAACGAAAGGCCATAGGATCAGCCTGGACATGCTCTTAGAGGCCACGAAAGGCCATGGAGATCATCCTGCGCATGCTCTTAGAGGCTTCCAAAGACCATGGAGATCAACCTGGGCATGCTCTTAGAGGCCACGAAAGGCCATGGGATCAGCCTGGGCATGCTCCTAGAGGTCACGAAAGGCCATGGAGATCAACCTGGGCATGCTCTTGGAGGCCACAAAAGGCCATGGGATCAGCCTGGGCATGTCTTAGAGGCCACAAAAAGCCATGGGATCAACCTGGGCATGCTCTTAGAGGCTTCCAAAAACCATGGAGATCAACCTGGGCATGTTCTTAGAGGCCACGAAAGGCCATGGGATCAGCCTGGGCATGCTCTTAGAGGCCACGAAAGACCATGGAGATCAACTGGGCATGCTCTTAGAGGCCACGAAAGGCCATGGAGATCAACCTGGGCATGCTCTTAGAGGCCACGAAAGGCCATGGGATCAACCTGGGCATGCTCTTAGAGGCCACAAAAGGCCATGGGATCAACCTGGGCATGCTCGTAGAGTCCACGAAAGGCAATAGGATCAGCCTGGGCATGCTCTTAGAGGCCACGAAAGGCCATGGGATCAGCCTGGGCATGTTCTTAGAGGCCACAAAAGGCCAGGGATCAACCTGGGCATGCTCTTAGGGGCAACGAAAGGCCATGGGATCAGCCTGGACATGCTCTTAGAGGCCACGAAAGGCCATGGAGATCATCCTGCGCATGCTCTTAGAGGCTTCCAAAGACCATGGAGATCAACCTGGGCATGCTCTTAGAGGCCACGAAAGGCCATGGGATCAGCCTGGGCATGCTCCTAGAGGTCACGAAAGGCCATGGAGATCAACCTGGGCATGCTCTTGGAGGCCACGAAAGGCCATGGAGATCAACCTGGGCATGCTCTTAGAGGCCACGAAAGGCCATGGGATCAGCCTGGACATGCTCTTAGAGGCCACAAAAGGCCATGGGATCAGCCTGGGCATGCTCTTAGAGGCCACAAAAAGCCATGGGATCAGCCTGGGCATGCTCTTAGAGGCTTCCAAAGACCATGGAGATCAACCTGGGCATGTTCTTAGAGGCCACGAAAGGCCATGGGATCAGCCTGGGCATGCTCTTAGAGGCCACGAAAGACCATGGAGATCAACCTGGGCATGCTGTTAGAGGCCACGAAAGGCCATGGAGATCAACCTGGGCATGCTCTTAGGGGCCACGAAAGGCCATGGGATCAACCTGGGCATGCTCTTAGAGGCCACGAAAGACCATGGAGATCAACTGGGCATGCTCTTAGAGGCCACGAAAGGCCATGGGATCAACCTGGGCATGCTCTTAGAGGCCACAAAAGGCCATGGGATCAGCCTGGGCATGCTCTTAGAGGCCTCGAAAGACCATGGAGATCAACCTGGGCATGTTCTTAGAGGCAACGAAAGGCCATGGGATCAACCTGGGCATGCTCTTAGAGGCCACGAAAGGCTATGGGATCAGCCTGGGCATTGTGACTTGTTTACAAAGTCTTCCTTACATCCAGAATTACATCTGGAAATGTTTTAAAACATTCTTAGAATTTAGTGAAATTAGTGTTTAATTGGCAAAGAAAAGTCTGCTAGAGGAGGTTGCAAAAACTGTCAATGTCATTTATCAGAGCTGTTACTTTAGTAACCTCCTTGATATGGTCGTAACTTTCTTCTTTTTTGTTCTCCTTTCTTCTTGTACCCAAGTCATCAGAAAAGTCAGTCTGCACATTTTACATAAGTATACCTCAAAACTTTACTAAATCAAATTAAGACTGGGTGTATGCACATGAGTGTGTATGTGTGCATGTATGTGTCTGCATCGATGCATATGTTCATATGTATTGTGTGTGCATGCGCATGCATATGTATGCATACATGCAAATCTGTGTGTGTGTGTGTGTGCGCGCATATATATATATATATATATATATATGTGTGTGTGTGTGTGTGTGTGTGTGTGTGTGTGTGTGTGTGTGTACGTGTGTGTGTGTGTGTGTTTGGGGAGGAGGGGCAGAGAAATGAAGGAGGGATGGATAAGAGGGAAAGGGTGGGGAGAGAGAGAGAGAGAGAGAGAGAGAGAGAGAGAGAGAGAGAGAGAGAGAGAGAGAGAGAGAGAGGTGGCTATTTTCATGACTGCGTTGATGATCCTGGACCAAGTCAGGTTTTTATGGTGTGATTCCATGGGAAGTTGCTGAACAAACTGAGGAATATGTTTGTGCAGAGGATGAGGATAGTGGATACAAGATGATAGGAATTGCTGTTGGGCAAGAAGGTGTGTAGGGGTGTTGGAACAGTGGTGATGTGGAATGTGTTGTGGAGAGTGGTGGAGGAGTGTTGGAACAAGAACTGAGGAATGTGTTGGGCAAGAAGGGTGGAGGAAGGCGTTGGAACAAGACTGACGAGGAATGCTGTTGGCAAGAAGGGGAGGATGGCTATGACAAGACTGACTGATGAATGCAGTGTGCAAGAGGGTGAGGAAGGTGTTGGAACAAATGACTGAGGAATGCTGTTTGCAAGAAGGATGGAGGAAGGTGGAACAAGACTGACTGAGGAATGCTGTTGTGCAAGAAGGGTGGAGGAAGGCGTTGGAACAAGACTGACTGAGGGATGCCGTTGTGCAAGAAGGGTGGAGGAAGGCGTTGGAACAAGACTGAGGGAATGCCGATGTTGCAAGAAGGGTGGAGGAAGGTGTTGGAACAATGACTGAGGGATGCTGTTGTGCAAGAAGGGTGGAGGAAGGGATTGGAACAGAGACTGAGGGATGCCGTTGTGCAAGAAGGGTGGAGGAAGACGTTGGAACAAGACTGATGAGGGATGCCGTTGTGCAAGAAGGGTGGAGGAAGGCGTTGGAACAAGACTGACTGAGGAATGCTGTTGTGCAAGAAGGGTGGAGGAAGGCGTTGGAACAAGACTGACTGAGGAATGCTGTTGTGCAAGAAGGGTGGAGGAAGGCGTTGGAACAAGACTGACTGAGGAATGCTGTTGTGCAAGAAGGGTGGAGGAAGGCGTTGGAACAAGACTGACTGAGGAATGCTGTTGGGCAAGAAGGGTGGAGGAAGGCGTTGGAACAAGACTGACTGAGGAATGCTGTTGTGCAAGAAGGGTGGAGGAAGGCGTTGGAACAAGACTGACTGAGGAATGCTGTTGGGCAAGAAGGGTGGAGGAAGGCGTTGGAACAAGACTGACTGAGGAATGCTGTTGTGCAAGAAGGGTGGAGCAAGGTGTTGGGACAAGACTGACCGAGGAATGCTGTTGTGCAAAAAGGATGGAGGAAGGCAAGGTAGGGTAAGGTAAGGTAATGTTGCTTATAGCCCAGCCGACCGCAAAGGGCCACATCAGGGCTGTCACCAGGAAGGTGTTGGAACAAGACTGACTGAGGAATGCTGTTGTGCAAGAAGGATGCAGGCAAGTGTTGGAACAAGACTGACGAGGAATGCTGTTGTGCAAGAAGGTGGAGGAAGGCGTTGGAACAAGACTGACTGAGGAATGCTGTTGTGCAAGAAGGTGGAGGAAGGCGTTGGAACAAGACTGACTGAGGATGCTGTTGTGCAAGAAGGGTGGAGGAGGGTGTTGGAACAAGACTGACTGAGGAATGCTGTTGTGCAAGCAGGATGGAGGAAGGTGTTGGAACAAGACTGACTGAGGAATGCTGTTGTGCAAGAAGGGTGGAGGAAGGCGTTGGAACAAGACTGACTGAGGAATGCTGTTGTGCAAGAAGGGTGGAGGAAGGCGTTGGAACAAGACTGACTGAGGAATGCTGTTGTGCAAGAAGGGTGGAGGAAGGCGTTGTAACAAGACTGACTGAGGAATGCTGTTGTGCAAAAGGATGCAGGAGGTGTTGGAACAAGACTGACCGAGGAATGCTGTTGTGCAAATGATGGAGGAAGGTGAACAATGCGAGGAATTGGTGCAAAGGTGAGGAGATGGAACAAGACTGACTGAGGAATGCTGTGGCAATGGTGGGGGGCGTTGAACAAGACTGATGGGAATGCTGTTGTGCAAAGTGGAGGCATTGGAACAAGACTGACTGAGGAATGCTGTTGTGCAAGAAGGGTGGAGGAAGGCGTTGGAACAAGACTGACTGAGGAATGCTGTTGGGCAAGAAGGGTGGAGGAAGGCGTTGGAACAAGACTGACTGAGGAATGCTGTTGGGCAAGAAGGGTGGAGAAAGGGTAAGTGCCAGTGTCATGTGACGTAGCCTCACATGGAAACATGTGATGTTCCATCACATATAGACTTGTTTGATATGAATCATTTCCCTAGGTGATAGAAAAAGGAGAGAGAATCACTCAGTGAAATGGATGAAGGTTGACCATTGGGTGAATCACGCAGTGAGATGGGTGAAGATTGACCATTGGGCAAAAGTTAACCAGGGGCTGGTAATGTGAGCGATCACTGAATACGTACTCAGGAGGAGTGAAGGAAGAAAGAATAAGGTATAGCCAAGATATGGCCTGGAGACGATGACCAGACAGGTGGCTTTGAACGGAAGGGGAACGCGCCTGTGACCTGCAATTACTTGGTGAAGTATAGACAGATGGGAGAAAAGAAAACAAGGGATAAAATATAGGAAAGAAAAAAAAGAAAGAATCTATGATTTAAATCCTGAAATAGAATACTTACACATACTTCATTCGTGTTTCAGCCCCCCAGTGCTGTGGCAGCACTAGATGTCTTAAAGTAAAGGAAACCAGAGAGAGTTCCTGGGTAGCTGAGGCAGCACCCGCCTATCTCCAGTGGCTGGAGAATTTAGACGAGAAGTGGGCAGCGACTGTGGCAGTCGTGGAAGAAGTTCATGAGTTGAACGAACGTCATGCTGGTCTGTCATGATTACTTATTGTTCCCCTGGGTTGTGCCTTAGACATTTTTCTGATTTGTAAGCCATCTCATTGTTTTTGGAAGCTTGTGAATTGTCTCCCCATTGGGAAGGAGAGAATCATTGAAAAGATTTTGCCTATGAAAAAAAAAAAATTGATTGTAACTAAATGATATGTGGAATATTTGTCCCTCCTCTAGGAAGGAGTGACTGAATGAAATTGTAAAAAATATCGTGTATTGATCAAGCATCATTTTGGATTGTGTTGCTGATCATTGTTCAGTAAATTGTCCCCCAGTAAGGAGGGGGAGAAGAAAAGGAAAGTGTAGTTGCGCCCTCTGGTTGTCTGGAATGATTGCGTGCGCACAAGGTAAATGCTATCATGAGTGCTTGCGTGCATTTGTGCTAGTGTGACAGCCAGGCTCCCGTGTCAATCACTCTGTGTTTCATTTTGGGTGGCTTGGGCCATCAATACATTAGATTTAAAGAAATGTTGTAGGAGATTGGGAGGCTTAGGCCATCAATACATCAGATTTAAAGAAATGTTGTAGGAGATTGGGAGGCTGGGGCCATCAATACATCAGATTGAAAGAAATGTTGTAGGAGATTGGGAGGCTTAGGCCATCAATACATCAGATTTAAAGAAATGCTGTAGGAGATTGGGTGGTTTGAGCCATCAATACATCAGATTTAAAGAAATGTTGTAGGAGATTGGGAGGTTTAGGCCATCAATACATCAGATTTAAAGAAATGCTGTAGGAGATTGGGTGGCTTGGGCCATTAATACATTAGATTTAAAGAAATGTAGGAAATTGGGATGCTGGGAGTCTGCAGGCACAACTTGAAAATATTCACCCAAAGCAGCAGAGTTTTCTTCTACAGTCTCTTCAAAGCTGGTTTCCTTTCATCTGCGGTGGTAAAGGCGAGTAATTTATAACCATAGAGACAGAATGAAGAATAGTTGAATTGGTTTTGCCCTCTATACATGTCGTAATGTGTGCTTCATGTTTGCACATTTGTACGAGTTACAGTTTTAACATCATCCGCAAAAAAAAGATTGTTCTTACTGGTTTGCCATTTTAAAATCAAAATAATACAAAAAAATAATAATAATAAGACCAGCCGCCGTGGCGAAGTGGTTAGCGTCGCGGACTCCCGGCTGGGAGGTCGTGGGTTCGAATCCCATTAGAAGTCATGTGGGTTTTTTCTGCCCCGACCGGTCCTACCCAGAGTTGAGTTGCTGCGGACTCAGTTGGGAAGACTGGGACCACACAGTCGAGTTTCATCCACTTAATGTATGCGTTTCTGAGAGTGTTGCTCAAATTTCCTGACCAACACTGCAGGTGCCTGTATCTCTCGGGCCTGGTTGATGCCGGGATATCTTATGAAAGGAAGCGTAGAGTACAGCCCTGTCATGTAGTCTCAGACCGAAATGGAAATCCGTAGCATCATCTTAATCATCCTCATTCTCATCGATCAGCATAAAAAAAATGTCTCAAATTCTGTGGCCCTTCATGCCCTGCTCTCATGGTGACCTCAATTTCGATGTCCTCTCCACGTCTGTGGCCTTGGTTTGGTTCCGTCGGGGTCACCGGTATCGGCGAGTCCATGGGGGCTGTCGTTGGACGGACGTGGTGGCGCCCTCCGGAGGGAGAGCTCACTCACGCCGGCTCCACGACTAAGCAATTATTGTCGTCAGTAGGGGGCTTAGTAGGTGGTGTCCTGCGTATGTTAGATCAGAACAGGCGCCACTGAACACCACCGAAGTGACTCGGCAGCAGTGCAGTGTCTCCTCCGGTGGGTTGCCTCTTGACGACTTGACATTGACTGCTCCCTGTGGATTGCTGGTGCCGGGGCTGCAGCGGGGCCGACCGGGCTGTGGCTGTGTACGGGGTGTCGGAATGAGCGGCGTGGGTGCACTGCGTCTGAGGTGGCGCAGAGGTTGGGACAGCAAAAAACAAAAAAAAAACAAAAAAAAAAACAACCAAATAATAATAAATAAAAATAATACCAAAAAAAAAAAAAAAAACCCCACATAAAAAACATTAAAAAAATAATCATCCAATGCTGCTTCCTTCTTGTCTCCATTTTCTACTGGAATATGAGTACAGTGATGATCTTATCAGGTCTCGTCATTTAGTAAATGGTCATACGTTTTGCTTTTATGGTCAGAGAACACATAAAAAAAATCTGCAAGATTTTAATATCAGAAACTTTTAAACAGAATGAATGGCATGTGTCAATAAAATATTACAACTGGACAATAGTGTCTGAAGGAAGTTGCTTGTGTTAGCACCTTCCCAGCATTCCTGTGGCTGAAACTTACCATTTTTGTCTGTTTCCTGAAAATCGGTCTATGAGCACTCTGCTACAAAATTCCCAGCAGTCTTCATCAGAAGAGATACTTGGAGGATATGTTTTGTCACCGATGTCAATGGTCTCAGCAATTTTTTTTTGTAACCCTTTTCCAATGTCTGGAAGGTTGCATGCACTTGTATACATGAATTCACTAAACCTGAAATCACACCATCTCTGCCCGTAATGTCTTTGGATAGCTGCAAGCTCTGGATAAAAAGATAATTTTGAGACTTCCAGTCATAAAATTAACATTCAACTGAAACATGCTACCAAGTTGAAACAAGCCCATGTGATCCATGTAGTCATACACAATTGTTTTCTTAATGAGGTGTCACCATACCAACACTTGACATCAGCCCACTGGTGTCAGGAAGGAGACAAACAAATCATGCCACAGTACAGCTGATATATGACTTGCATGCACACTGCATTGTCTCTCTCTCTCTCTTCTTTTCAGCATCCCCACCTCCAAAACAAATGACACAAAAAGAAAATCTCCAACTGTGAGTTTATTTCTCAATGCAGCAAATGGTTTCCATCAATAGTAGGTAGCTTATCATTATTCCAAAGCAGCTTATCACTACTTTTACCCAGATATTTGCCACCATCCGCAAAGGGAATTACAAACCACAGTTAACTTGAACTGCAGATTAACCTTCACCAGATGTCACTCTTTGTTACACAGTCCAGACGTTGTGGGTCTCCCAGAATCAATTCATTTTATACAGACTGTACTGTGTGCTTTTACTGTATTCATTTCTGTTCAGATGTTGCTGGTCCTGGTGGACCCATACTGGTCAAAGAGTCTTCAAGAGATTATACTTTAACAGATGATGTGGGACCCTCAGACCCATACTCAGTGCACTGCAGTATCCAATGACCACTCTTTAAGCTAGGGGTTCACCAGGACCCCAAACTTCATCTGAAGTGCACAGTTCAAATGACACATCTGATTATCTGATGCATTGACACTGTAAATCGCTGAATCAGAATAAATGACACGTCTGATTAGTTCTGCCCTGTTTGATGCACTGACACTGTAAATCGCTGACACAGAATCAAGTACACATCTTATTATTTGACGCACTGACACTGTCAATTGCTGACACAGAATAAATGACACATCTGATTATTTGATGCACCGACACTGCTAATGGCTGACACAGAATAAATGACACATCTAATTAGTTCTGCCCTCTTTGATGCACTGACACTGTAAATCGCTGACACAGAATAAATGACACATCTGATTATTTAATGCACTGACACTGTCAATCGCTGACACAGAATAAATGACACATCTGATTATTTAATGCACTGACACTGTCAATCGCTGACACAGAATAAATGACACATCTGATTATTTAATGCACTGACACTGTCAATCGCTGACACAGAATAAATGACACATCTGATTATTTAATGCACCGACACTGTCAATCGCTGACACAGAATAAATGACACATCTGATTATTTAATGCACTGACACTGTCAATCGCTGACACAGAATAAATGACACATCTGATTATTTAATGCACCGACACTGTCAATCGCTGACACAGAATCAATTACACATCTAATTAGTTCTGCCCTCTTTGATGCACTGACACTGTCAATCACTGACACAGAATCAATTATGCTTTTGAAAGATACCAGAAATGTCACTAGAACAGTTTGTAATGATTTTTTTTTAATGTATGTTTGGGTACAGGGGTACCATGGAAGCATGGTGAGGGTTACACATAATAAATCATGTTTTTGAAGGATAGTTACGAATTTCTTTAACATAGTTCTAATAATACAAGACATATGAAAGACTTTTTGTGTGTTTGGGTACAGGAGTATCATCGAAGCATAGTGGAGGTTACAAGGTACATCTATTACATACACATACATACACGCACACACACACACACACAGTCACACTTACACACACACACACATATTCACACTTACACACACATTCACACTTACACTTACACACACACACACACAACTGTGAGACATGGTCCACTATCACATAGAGTTATTGTAAAAGAACAACAATTGCTTTGTTAAAAACCAAGCAGAGAAAAAAAAATCCCCAAGATTAAGGAAAGACACAAGTGCAAAAAGTAAAATGTCGCCACCATTTAATTCGTTCAAACACTGGATTAAAGGCACCCTTATTTTGTGATAAATCAAGAAAGATAGATGTATCACACAACACACGCACGCAGCACGCACGCACGCACGCACCACAACACACACACACACACACACACACACACACACACACACACAACACACACCACACACACACACACACTCTCACATACATGACACACATCAACTCTACAAATCACCAGCATATTGTATATAAACAAGCACATCTTAAAAAAACACAAAATCCCATAGGAATGAAACACAAGCACCAAATGTTATCAAACCCATAGCTTAAAAGTTATTTAAACTACTTCACTTCCTCGCACCATACTCGAGTGTTGGTGAAGTTCACAAAGCTATCTACAATCAATTGTTTCTAAAACATACACAGTGTAGTGAAATTAAAAGCTATCTTACAATAATTTGTTTCTGAAACCATACACAGTGTTAGTGAAGTTTATAAGCTATCTTACAATCAATTTGTTTCTAAACCATACACAAGTGTAGTAGTGAAGTTTAAAAGCTATCTTACAATGAATTTGTTTCTAGAACCGAACACAAGTGTGTAGTGAAGTTTAAAAGCTATCTTACAATCGAATTTGTTTCTGAACCATACACAAGCACATAGTGAAGTTTAAAAGCTATCTTACATCTATTTTACTTCTGAACCACACAAACAGCGTAGTGAAGTTTAAAAGCTATCTTACAATCAATTTGCTTCTGAACCACACACAAGCACATAGTGAAGTTTAAAAGCTATCTTACAATCAATTTGTTTCTGAACCACACACAAATATGTAGTGAAGTTTAAAAGCTATCTTACCATCAATTTACTTCTGAACCACACAAAAGTGCGTAGTGAAGTTTAAAAGCTATCTTACAATCAATTTGTTTCTGAACCACACACAAGCGCATAGTGAAGTTTAAAAGCTTCTTACGATCAATCTGTTTCTGAACCACACACAAGTCCGTAGTGATGTGTATAAGCTATCTTACAATCAATTTGCTTCTGAACCACACACGAGCGCATAGTGAAGTTTAAAAGCTATCTTACAATCAATTTGTTTCTGAACCACACACAAGTCCATAGTGATGTGTAAAAGCTATCTTACAATCAATTTGTTTCTGAACCACACACAAATGCGTAGTGAAGTTTAAAAGCTATCTTGCAGACAGATCTTCTGGCACCACACTGGACAGTGCAAAGCTATCTTAACATCAGTGTTGTTGTTTGCACCCTATTCCAGTGCACAGTGAAGTCTGAACACTATCTTGATGTAGCTTTTCCCTGCACCACTCTGGATTGTAAGCTGAAAAAGCTGTCATACCATCAACTTTACTGGAGTGCCACACAAGTTCAAAACGCTATCTTGTTGTGCAGTTTGTCTGTGGCATACTGGAGTGTTTGACAAGCTGTTTCAAGTTTCAATTTACCGTATCAGAGTATTAAGAGGCAACCAGGAGTGAGTTCAAACAGTTGTTTCCCAACTATATGTCACAGCTGGTTTTCATACATCAGACAAAAACTCTGTGCACTGATGAGATGCTATTAATACCCTGCTGCTTGTCCGCACAGGTAGTTCCAACATCTACAATTGTTCATACCTTCAAGCCCAGTGATGCTCACCCTAAACGAACAAACACTTTTCAAAAGCCATGCTTGCATGATCACTGCATTCTAGTATTGATACAATGACATAAATACCATCAAGTGTTATGTCTTTCCTACATGGTCCTTTCATGTGGACCTCAACAGCCTTTTGACTGGATCTAGGTGGCACTATGCTGTATATGTACCTACACAGTAAGGCATCCATTTGTTTTCATGTCTTAAAAATGGCTGCTTCTGCTTATCAAGCTGGCTAATAACTTCATCTTTCTTTCATTCTATGAAGGTTTTTTTTTTTCTCACAATGACTTGAAACTATATCTGCACTTCCTTATTGATTCAGGTAATTCCTTTTTTTTTTTAAATTAGATTTTACTTGTTCTCTATTTACATTCTCCATGATCAGTTTTCTTCTGTTGTCCCCCACTAGTTACAGTTCCATTAACAAGAACAGCATTGGAAAGGCTCTGGGTTATGGGTGATGAAAAGAACATCATCAAGCATGCTGGCGGTGTTTTTCCTCCAGTCTGTCAGGTATCATGAGGGTGGATGATCACTGCTGGGGGGGTTCCTCCAGTCTGTTGGGTATCATGAGGGTGGATGATCACTGCTGTCACACACCTTCACAGACCACCCCAACCCTCCATCATCTGCAGTTACAGCTTGGATGGGGGGAGGGTGAACCTGGACACCGAGAACGGAGAAAGGTCATAGGTCAGCGGCCTCTCCAACGCCAGTTCGGCCACCACCTTGCCCACCACTGGGGCCAGTTTGAATCCATGACCTGTCAGAGCAGAGACCTAGTCAGTCTCCTGTGATGGAGTCATTCAAGGCCACAGCCCCCAGTAAAGAGAGGCAGCAGCATTCTATGAACAGGACTGGAATTCAATGAATAGGCACAAGTCATTTCATAGTAAAACACTGAAGAGATGCAGAAAGATGATAGCATGAAGAAGTTTATGAAAGAAGAGACAGGATTTGAGGGGTAGCAATATTGTGTTTGTAGTTACAATGTAGTAATTGTAAGTTGCTGGCTTCCACCGTTTCAGTTGAAAGTATGTCAACACAATCTTAAGTCATTAGTACTATCAATAAGTCTCTGTATGTGTGTGTGTGTGTGACAGTGTGTATGAGCGTGCGCACATGTGTGTGCCTCTGTGCGTGTGTGTGTGTGTGTGTGTGTGTGTGTGTGTGTGTGTGTGTGTGTGTGGTAAGCATGTGTGTGTGTGTGCATGTGTGTGTGCATGCATGCAGATTCATATATGTAATATTTATTTCATGTGCATGCACATTCACGCATGTCACAATTACTTTGTGTCCATGCAAATGCATGTGTGTGAGTGAATTCCTATCTGTGAACCTGTAAGCACAGATGCATGTTCAACATGAATATGAAGTGTGATTTAGAAAAGTATGTATGCATAACAAACCTGAAAATCCAGCAGCAATGACAATGTTTTTGTATTTTGGGAGCAAGTCGATAACTGGATTGCTATCTGGTGTGTTCTGGAAACACACAAACACACATACACACACATACACACACACACGCACACACACACACCACACACACCACACACACACACATGCACACAGACAAAAATCAAACATGGTCCAAGTGGGGCTAACCAGTATAAAAAAATAAAATAAAAAGCAAGAAGCTAGAAAAAGCAGCAGCTGCTCTCGTTCACAAGAATTGACTTTTAATTTTTCACACTAAAAACAAAGTTCAAAACTTATCTATTGACAATGCATATCCTCTCATTCTTGTGGAATACATGCACTCATATACTCGAGGGTACACAAATGTCGCTTACCTCTGCATGTCCTCTTACATAAGAAAATGTGCATGTATGCTTTTATGCATACTCCAAAAGCTGACTTGCTCATAATGAAGGATTCTCTGAGCAGCATTTTCTGTTTTCACTCATAAATGCAGAAATCATGTCTCTTTCTTTCTCTCTCTCTCTCTCTCACACACACACACAAACACAAACACACACACATACACTTACTCACACAACTGCATGTATATATTACTGTGAGGCATTTGAAGGCATTTCAGTCACTCAGAATCAAAACTTACGAATTATGTATGACATTGTTACGGATGGTATGGGTGTATATGCAGGTGTCTGACTGTCTGACTCTCACTCAGAAATTATGGATGCATGCACGACTTTTCTAATTCACATACACACACCCACTCACCCAAACACTGACAGCCAGGCAACAAAACAACACTTCTTTTTTTTGTTTTTACGCTGCCCGAGCCATCAGACAAAACATATATAATACAGACACAAAATTATGCATGGGTTAGTATGCCAACCATTAGGCATACACACACATCATATCAATATTTATATATATAACTATCAGGGCTGCCGGGTCCAGTGATGTCAATGATGGCTGTGAAGAGACGACTGCAACGTCAAGACAAGTCCGACTCAAGATTCACTTCACAGCTGTGGCTCAAAAGGAAAAAAAACCACTAACATAGTTGCGGCGTCTCTGCCAATGACACGGTGACAGTCTCGCCCAAGAGCTGTGGCTCAAAACCAACACTCGCGGCGTCTCAGCCGACGAGGAGAAGACAGTCGCACAAGAACTGTGGCTCACACACCACACACACAGCGACGGCCTCGAAAACAAGTCGCTGGTACACAACAGGAGCGGCGCTCTGGCTCGGCAGCAGCGACATCTCCAGCCCACTGGCCCACCAAGCAGTCGGCCCCGGGCGCAGTGGCAGGTAGGGCGATTGTCGGCGCTCAGGCCGACCTCTCCACACCCGCAAAAAGGTGGAGAACAGGGGCGTGAACACGGCTACGGCCCCGGCCCTAGCACAGTGGCAGCCAGTCCCCTGCAGTCCAGGGAACACTTTCAACCTGGGGGAAACTGATTAACTACCTTGATTATCATGGCCACTATTCATTGCAATCACGACTATCTTCATATTCATTAGCCACATCATATATCACTAGAACTTGAGCCACACATCAGCATATTCATTCATATTCATTAGCCACATCATATTTCACTAGAACTTAAGCCACATATCAGCATATTCTTTCTTCAACATTACACATTCCCTTTTCCGGAATCATAACACTACACAGGAAAGGATTTCCATATAAACCTTTCAGAATCTAGTTTTCCAAATTGGGGAAAGGATTTCCACCTGGATCCTCTTCAATAAACCATGAATACAATTCATTACACACAATGATTACTTTCATTACACAATTGATGACTATTTTTCAACTATAAATGTCTTTCGTCAATTCACACACTGTTCATTTGTTTTCTTGTAACACAAGAGTGTTCACTTCATTTCACATAATCACCATGTCTTTTGTCAATTCAAGAAATATTCATTTCTTTTCTTTTAACACAAGAATGTTCGTTTCATTTCGATTCATCAACTTCAACATATGTAAGGGAAAGATTTCCACAACACTATTGTTTCCCAACACACATATTGATACCCACATCAAGAGTGAGCCAATTACTCATTCACATCAAAATGAAAACCAACAAAAGTCTATGTCGCTCACTCTGGGAGCTTATTATCCATAGCATCAAAACTCTCCATCTTCTTGCAAACCATATTAGAATAGACACTTTTTTTTTTCATCATGAAGTTCATAGCTAGTTAAGTCACAAAATAAACAAAATCTTTTTTTTTTCCTGAAGACCACTTCCTATAACACCCACTTCATCTATGTTTTCCGAAACAATTTTGTTTTGTTACCCTATCAAGTCATAGGATAACAGAACACAACAAACCTTTTTTTTTTTTAAAGCAAAACCTTCACAAGTGCGCTGAGGAAGTTTCAGTCGCTCCTAAACGGGAATACGGTTTCGGTTTGCTAATAAATAAACATTCAATGATAAATACCTGACTGCCACCAACAAATAGCTGAGTCCCTCTTCGGCCTTCTGTGAACTTGTGTTGCCGGAATCACTGCAGAGAGTGCCTAACCGGTGCAACTCACCCGGCTTATAGCAATGCGCCGGTGAGTAGCAGTCAGCTGAATTTTGCAACCGGCTTCCGGACAACCACCTTCCGGCAATCGCGGTCGCATGAAACTTTGTGACCGGACGAAAAACGGTCCGTCACAGGCATTTATATCTATGAACTCTTTACTAACTTCTGTGAGATGAATGACCTCATCATCAGAGGAACAGTTTTCCCACACCGCAGCATAAACAAAGTGACATGGAGATCACCAGACCTAAGCACTGAAAACCAAATAGACCACTTCACGATCTCAAGGAGATGGAGACGGACCCTACAAGACGTGAAAGCATGCAGGGGAGCAGACGTGGGATCAGATCACATACTTCTGGTGGGCAAGCTGAAGATCAAGATTGCCAGGAACAAAGATACAGGTCAACAGAGGCACCCACGCTTTGACACCACAAAGCTGAAGACAGAAGAAAAGAAGAGGGAGTTTGCCATCACCCTGAACAACAGATTCCAGGCCCTCGCAGACCTGGAGGATGGCTCGCTGGAAAAGAAATGGGAGCGAGTGAGGAGTGCCTTCGATGAAACCAGTCAAGAAGTTCTAGGATACAGGAAATGACAGCACAAACCATGGATCTCAGAAGAAACCATCAAGAAGATAGAAGAGAGACGAGAGACCAAACAGAGAGAGATCCAAGCCAGAACAAGAGCACAGAAACAACGTCTTCAACAGGAGTACAGCAAACGAGACAAGGAAGTGAAGAAGAGTGCCAAAAAGGACAAGCGAGACCATGTAGAAGGACTGGCCACTCAAGCACAGGAAGCAGCAGAGAAGAATGATATGAAGATCCTCTACACCATCACTAAGCAGCTGGGCGGTAGGAAAACCAACACCAACTGACCAGTGAAAGGGAAGAATGGAAACATCTTGAGCAAACCAACAGAGCAGCTGGACAGATGGAGGGAACACTTTAGCGAACTACTCAGTGGTACGCCAGTCAAGACACCACCACTCATCGAGGAAGGAGAAGACTTGGATGTGAACCTAGGGCCGATCAGCAAAGAAGAAATCATTCAAGCAAACAGAAAGACGAAGAACGGGAAAGCCCCAGGACCTGACAACATCACACCGGAAGTGCTCGGGGCAGAAGCAACAGTCGTGGCGGACATCCTAATGGACTTATTTCCAGAGGCCTGGCAAAAGGAAGAAGTGCCGAAAGAGTGGAAAATGGGCTACATCATCAAGATACCCAAGAAGGGGGATCTCAGCAAGTGTAAGAACTGGAGAGGGATACAGCTGCTGTCACTACCCAGCAAGATCTTCACGAGAATCATCCTAGAGAGGATCCGGGCAGCTGTAGACGAAAAGCTGAGAGACGAACAAGCAGGATTTCGAGCAGGGAGATCATGTGTCGACCAGATAGCCACGCTCCAAATCATTATCGAGCAGTCTCTTGAGTGGCAGTCACCAATCTACATCAATTCATCGATTCAAAAAAGCATTCGACACAGTGGACAGAGAAGTAACATGGAAAATCCTGAGACTCTATGGAATTCCACTCAAGATAGTAAAAATCATACAGAGCCTGTACAAGGACACAGCGTGTCACGTCATCCACAACACGAGTGTGTCGGAACCCTTCACAGTGAACACCGGGGTCCGTCAGGGATGTTTGTTGTCAACGCTGATCTTCTCTCTTGTGATCGACTGGGTGATGAGGACAGCGATGAGCCCACCATGCGGGATCCAGTGGACACTCAATGCAGAAACTTGAGGACCTGGATTTCGCGGACGACATCAAATTACTAACTCACACCTTCCACCACATGCAGAAGAAGACCAAGAGCCTCCGCAGCACAGCCAGTTACACTGGCTTGGAGATCAACGCAGAGAAGACAAAGACCATGAGAGCCAACACAAGCCAGGCTGAAGCAATTCGCCTAGGGGAACAACAGATAGAAGATGTTGAGAAATTTACCTACCTAGGAAGCATTGTCAACAAGACAGGAGGTACTAATGATGACATCAGGGCCAGAATAACCAAGGCAAGATTTGCTTTCACCACCCTCAAGCCCATCTGGAGGAGCGCAAACGTCCATCTTCACACCAAACTGAGACTGTTTAACACCAACGTGAGACCTGTGCTGCTGTATGGCTCAGAGACCTGGAGACTCACCAAAGGGCTGGAGCACAAGTTGCAGGTCTTCATCAACACATGCCTGCGGCGGATCCTCCGCATCAGGTGGCCTGACAGAATTGCTAATGAGGAGCTATGGCGCCGGACAAATCAGAGACCAATCGGAGACACCATCAGAATCCGAAAGTGGAAGTGGATTGGACACATCCTACGCCGAGGCCCGGACAACACCACACGGCAGGCACTGGACTGGAACCCTCAAGGAAAGAGAAAGTGAGGCCGCCCAGTGACAACTTGGCGTAGGACGCTGGACAGTGAGCTGAGTACCATCAAGCTGTCCTGGGGTGAGGCAAAGCGGGCAGCCCAAGACCGCACACGTTGGAAATCTGCAGTGAAGGCCCTATGCTCCCGTTGGAGCGAAGAGGATTAAGTCAGTCAAGTAAGTCACATAAACTTAGTATGTATACACACAGAGACCAAAAGAGGCATGCACAGATGCATGCACATACAAATGCACGTACATGGGTCAAACCTGGGAAAATTGAAAATCCTGAAAGGTGGGGGTCCAGGGGGCCGGGAGGCCGCCTGGCAGGTCAAGGGGCTAAGCCCCTTGTTGGGGGTCAGGTGGTGAAGCCCCCTGAAGCTGAAGCATTTTTCCATTTTCGTTATTGAAATCAGACCATTTTGAGGTACTTTCAGCATGTTTTTATAAGTGAAATAAGATTAATGTTTTGTCCCGGAGTAACTTCTGCTGTTCCTCCCCCAAAAACAGAGAAAAATGAAAAGAAAACTTGTGAATCATAAAGAATAATAAAAATAACTAAACCAGCATAATTTTGTATGTTATGCAGAACTTACTTACAGACTGGTGCAGTACTTGTCCAAGGAATGTATTCAGCATTATCCAGCAGCAGCAGGTGTCCAGATGTTCATCACTGAGCAGTTACAAAATTGAAGAAGCCCACTAACAAAAAAAAAAAACAAACCCAACAGGTGTCCAAATAATCTTTACAACACAGATGTCCAAGAACAGTGTCCTTATAGCCTACACAATCACATTCACGAAGTAGTCCATACAGCACATATTAACACAAAACCTTGCAGCAAGTGTCCAAGCCCAGATGCTCAAGCAAGGTATCCTGGATGTCTATACATTCACATGTCCAATGTAGTACACACAGCTCGTAAGTCTTTGAAGCATGCATGTGTCCTCTTATACCTACTTAAAAAACTTTCTGATGGTGCTCTGAACACAAGCCTTCCTTTTCAGGAGCATCCGCCTATGTTCATCTGCAGTGGGATCTGGATCTGCTGCTGGTGTTGGACAAGAGGTACTAGCCACTGGCTGGTGGTTAGTAGGTAGAGCGATGTCACGTCTCTGGGCTGGTGGCTCAACTGTGGATGTTGGACTGGCCTGTTCTGGATGGCTGGCAATGACATCTGGCTGGTTATCAGAGGCTGGAAGTGGAACAGCGTCTGCATTGTGCGTTTGTGGCTTGACTGTTGGCCGCACATTGGCCTTTTGTCTCACCTGACCTCTGCACCTGACTGTAATGCCTTTTGATTGCTTGACCAGTCTTTTTCATAGCCACAAACGGCATCGTGCTCAAAGAAGAGAATGAAGTGCAGCAGATTCAGACTAGATCTAGGTCGACGGGATCGCTGCGACATGAAGACGAATGAACACACACTGTAGGCTATCGTGAAAGTGGCGCAAATCGGAAGACAAGTTTTGCAACAACTTGGACGGCGCATGCGAATTGTTCAAGAACGCAGCTTAACCGAAAACTACCCCCAAAAGGAAAATCGACCGCGACGCACGCCGATGTCCGGATTTCCGTACAAACAGCCAATACGAAATCCGGATTCCAGATTTTCCGAACGTGTGGTTTCACCCATGCATATATGCACAGATCTAGGCACGCACCCCTCTCCCTCCCTCTTCCTCCCTTATACCCACTGTATATATGCAGGCCTCTCCCTCCCTCTTCCTCCCCTATACTCACTGTATATATGCAGGCCTCTCCCTCCCTCTTCCTCCCCTATACCCACTGTACATATGCAAACCTCTCCCTCCCTCTTCCTCCCCTATACCCACTGTATATATGCAAACCTCTCCCTCCCTCTTCCTCCCCTATACCCACTGTATATATGCAAACCTCTCCCTCCCTCTTCCTCCCCTATACCCACTGTACATATGCAAACCTCTCCCTCCCTCTTCCTCCCCTATACCCACTGTACATATGCAAACCTCTCCCTCCCTCTTCCTCCCCTATACCCACTGTATATATGCAGGCCTCTCCCTCCCTCTTCCTCCCCTATACCCACTGTACATATGCAAACCTCTCCCTCCCTCTTCCTCCCCTATACTCACTGTATATATGCAGGCCTCCACAATGCCAGGAGAGGGTCGCAGCCAGGGCAGGTGAGTGCGTACATACTGTGTGACCTCCAGCCGCACCCAGGTATCATCCACTCATCCCTGTTGTCAGGGTCAATGTCAGGACCCGTGTGCAGACACACCTGGAGTGAAGGAACGGACAGGGGATTAGACAATCCTCAGCTGTGGGCACTCTCACTGACATCATTTCCACACTGCTCATTCTGCCTCCTACATACACAGCCTCACCAGTGACAGTCCACAGTGATGTCACAGCCTCACCAATGACAGTCCACAGTGATGTCACAGCCTCACCAATGACAGTCCACACAGTGATGTCACAGCCTCACCAATGACAGTCCACAGTGATGTCACAGCCTCACCAATGACAGTCCACACAGTGATGTCACAGCCTCACCAATGACAGTCCACAGTGATGTCACAGCCGCACCAATGACAGTCCACAGTGATGTCACAGCCTCACCAATGAGTGATGTCACAGCCTCACCAATGACAGTCCACAGTGATGTCACAGCCTCACCAATGAGTGATGTCACAGCCTCACCAATGACAGTCCACAGAGAGCAATCAATATCAGGTGGTTACAAAATGAGGCGACTGATGCTGTGGAAATCTGATCTGGTCTGAGATGACATGACAGGGCTGTACTCTGTACTTCCTCATATGACATATCCCAGTACTGACCAGGCCTGAGAGATGTCAACATCTGTACAGTTGGTGTGGAAGCTGGGCAGCCACCCGAAGAGACGTGTCACTAAGTCTTTCTACCACAGTTCCAGCACACTCACCTTTGGGAGGGCACTGATCAGGTAGACAAATAAATAAGATAATAAATCTCTTTGGGACTGGAAGCCACACCTCCCAGTCTGCAGTGCTAATCATCACACCATCCATAACTCTCTTCTTCTTATAGTCGGCTAGTAACTTGTTTCCACTGGATGACCCAGCCCCCTAGGATGACCTAGCCCCCAAAAGACAAAAAGTGAACAGTCCTTCAAAGTCACTGTGGTGACTGTACTGACACTAGTAAGATAAAGACAGTTGACATGCAGCAAAGACCTTCAACTAAGAACTCTTTTAAACACCGATTAAGTCTACTTCTGCCTGTACCTCACAGTACACACTCCCTGCTCTTAAAAGTTACTGTAGCTCCTTATTGAGGATTTTCAGTCAATATATAGCATGTATCAATACAAAATATCCACACACAAATGACAAATGGCACAAGCACACAACATGAACTGCAAACAATGTGTACAATGCACACAAAACCTGCTTGTTTGAAAAGTGGCCACTGAAGGAGCTGTTTAGACACCTACCTTGACATATCCAGGATACTCGTCACTCGGCAGGCCATAGATGTGATGTCCACCCTCCTCCTCCCTTGCATCAATAAGGCAAGGGAACCGGTCACTGGCATGGCTGTTCTCCTTCTTCTCTTGCCAGTACAAAACAGTGACGCGTGTTGGCTGTAACAAGGAAAACACAGCACTGGACATTTGCTTATACCTCTTGTCACACCTTACTCTCCTACTGAAGATTGACAAAGCAGACCAATTTAACCTTTACTCCACCGACGTCGCATTTCTGCGACCATGTGGCTCACTGCCAACGTTGCCGAAATACAACCAACTAGGGTTACCTAGCTACCGATACTCTCACTCTCCAATCTGATGAGACAGAAAGCCAGAAAGAAACGTCACAGTTGGGGGATTCCCTGACCTGTGCTCACAGCCATTTGCTTCATCAAAGTGCTGTTCAGTTAAGTGTCTTTTATCAATTTATACCAATTGTTTTTCCATTCACTATGACGTCACAACCAAGCACTTCATGTACTCAGCTTTGCCCTGAAAGATGGCCGACGGAAGGAGACGGAACCAAACTCTGAGCTCCCGAGGAGGCTATAGTAGAGGTAGCGGATGGTTCCCTAAATCTTTCTACCATAAGAGGATGAGAACCCCCAAGGGAAGAGGCCCTTGAGTAGGAGAATGTGTAAGAACTACTTTTCCCTCTAGTCTTTGATGAGCACAGTCAAGCAAATTTGTCTCTATAAACTAAAGACATTTTTGCAGACAGAGAACGAGGGACAGGAACGCCACCAAAGAAACAGTTACTGCTGCTTCAGCTGAGTAAAATACCCTCTGCAAATCTTGTTTGGAAATCGTTCCCTTCTTCCAAAGGTTCAAAGCAGAGAGGACAGGTCCAGGAACAGCAGCAATGAGGCTGATCAATCAACAGAGCCGGCAAGTCTACAATGAGACTGATCAATCAACAGAGCCGGCAAGTCTACAATGAGGCTGATCAATCAACAGAGCCAGAAAGCCTACAATGAGACTAATCAATCAACAGAGCCGGCAAGTCTACAATGAGGCTGATCAATCAGCAGAGCCGGCAAGTCTACAATGAGACTAATCAATCAACAGAGCTGGCAAGTCTACAATGAGGCTGATCAATCAACAGAGCCAGAAAGCCTACAATGAGACTAATCAATCAACAGAGCCGGCAAGTCTACAATGAGGCTGATCAATCAGCAGAGCCGGCAAGTCTACAATGAGGCTGATTGTCATGCGCACGGGATGTGTGAAGGTGTCGTGTGCACATGTTGTCTTGTGTATAGTAACAGTCTTAAGATTGAACGTCAGCGGTATTGGGGTATTGAGAGAAAAGAGATCATGTGATTATACGGCGTCGTTCTGTTGGTAGTGGCCCGGGTGAGTACTGCTTAGGAGCGCTGCGTGCGTTATTTAACTTAGCTAGAAAATTTTATAATCACTTGCTCTACGCCAGCTGGGGGAGTCACATGGTCTGTTTGATTACGGTGATTGAAGACCGATGCAAAGCTGATGCATCGTTGAGGTATTTTTGTCATTAATGTTTAACTAGAGAGAAGTGAGATCTTTGGGGAAAAATTAAAGAAAACATTTGCATTCAAAAGAATAGAAAAGAATAAGAACCAGTGTGGTTACACCTGTAACATTTCTTTATAAAAGAATGGGGAAAAGAAAGGAAAAGTAATATTTAAAGTAAAAACTTATAAGAAAAGGTTACTGTTTACATCTTCATGTTGAAGTGAGTCTCCTTAGTTATTGTAGAACTGCACGTGGTTCTGAGTGTGTTGACAGGTTGCCTGTCTCATGCCGGGCCACGGGCGGGGGTGTTTGAAGGTGGTGGAGATGCTGGACCTGACCCCAGCCTAGGATGGGTGGTGGACCTCGCCCGCAGTACCCTTCCTCACGGAGGAGGATTCCAGCCAGGCAGCACCCCTTTGGGTTGGAGAGGGCTTTTTGGTGGTGTTTATGGTGGACTGAAGAAACTTGGTAAGAAGATGTCGAGGGGAATTGAGACCTCATAATTTGACTAATTGAGAGAGGAGTGGATACCTCCTGAATCGGTATCAGAAGACAATAATCCGTCTTGATGAAGAATGACTCTGCCACATTTCCCCACGTGGATGAAGAATGACTCTGGTGCATTTCCCCATGTGGATGAAGAATGACTCTGGCGCATTCCCGCATAATGTTATGACGCTACTATATAACCTCAACTGTTGTGAATTGTGATTTGATTGATCTCCTGTGTTGAGGTTATAAGGTAATGGTTTATGATAAAAATACGGTGATGATGGATAGTTACATATCCCCATGTTTTATGAACATTTCAATTGAAGGGGAAACAGTACCTGGTGTTACCTCCTTGGTGGAGAGGAGGTGTGTTTGTATTTATTTGGTGTTACCTCCTTGGTGGAGAGCAGGCGTGTTTGTGTTTATTTTGTGTTGCCTCCCCATTGGAGAGGAGGTGTGGATAAGTTGATTTGAGTATTGTTTGTACTAATTATATTTGTTCTCCAGTAGGAGAAGGGGGAGGAAAAAATCACCTTTTCGGTGTTGTGTATTTATTTAACACGCCTTGGGTGAAAGGAGTGATTGCGCACGTTTGCCGAGTTTGCTTTGGCGGCGCGTGCGTGTGTGGCAGGACTCCGGGAAACATAACACTAATCAATCAACAGAGCTGGCAAGTCTCAAGAACAAATGGTTCGGAAATGTAACCATCAACGGAAGGTGTGAAGGCAAATAGCGCACGTCTGGATGACTGTGTTCACTCTGAAGGGTAAAATGAGCATTTGTAACTACAGGTCTGTATTCAGGATACATGGCACTCACTTGTGGATATCTGGTGAAATGAGTATTTGTAACTACAGGTCTGTGTTCAGGATACATGGCACTCACTTGTGGATATCTGGTGTGAGCAAAGCAGAAGTCGAGTAAGATTTCATTAAAAGCGTCGTGAAACTGCAAGACCATCTTGGAAGCTTGTGGAAGAGAAACAGAATCATCAGTACTGGACTCTTCTAAAAAGGATGATCTAACTCAGACCCCCAGGGAAGAGGGGTGGAAGAATCAGAGTAAAACTCTGCAAGAGTACTGGTCACAACACACCATGCAGTACTGGTCACAACACACCATGCAGTACTGGTCACATCACACCATGCAGTACTGGTCACAACACACCATGCAGTACTGGTTACAACACACCATGCAGTACTGGTCACATCACACCATGCAGTACTGGTCACATCACACCATGCAGTACTGGTCACCACAGACCATGCAGTACTGGTCACCACAGACCATGCAGTACTGGTTACATCACACCATGCAGTACTGGTCACATCACACCATGCAGTACTGGTCACATCACACCATGCAGTACTGGTCACAACACACCATGCAGTACTGGTCACCACAGACCATGCAGTACTGGTCACATCACACCATGCAGTACTGGTTACATCACACCATGCAGTACTGGTCACATCACACCATGCAGTACTGGTCACATCACACCATGCAGTACTGGTCACATCACACCATGCAGTACTGGTCACACAGACCATGCAGTACTGGTCACAACACCATGCAGTACTGGTCACATCACACCATGCAGTACTGGTCACATCACACCATGCAGTACTGGTCACAACACACCATGCAGTACTGGTCACAACACACCATGCAGTACTGGTCACCACAGACCATGCAGTACTGGTTACATCACACCATGCAGTACTGGTCACATCACACCATGAAGTACTGGTCACAACAGACCATGCAGTACTGGTCACAACAGACCATGCAGTACTGGTTACATCACACCATGCAATACTGGTCACAACAGACCATGCAGTACTGGTCACATCACACTATGCAGTACTGGTCACATCACACCATGCAGTACTGGTCACATCACACCATGCAGTACTGGTCACAACAGAGCATGCAGTACTGGTCACATCACACCATGCAGTACTGGTCACATCACACCATGCAGTACTGGTCACATCACACCATGCAGTACTGGTCACCACAGACCATGCAGTACTGGTCACAACACACCATGCAGTACTGGTCACAACACACTATGCATTGCTGACTGCTGCCAGACAGTACTGGTCACAACACACCATGCAGTACTGGTCACAACACACCATGCAGTACTGGTCACCACAGACCATGCAGTATTGGTCACAACACACATGCATTGCTGACTGCTGCCAGACAGTACTGGTCACATCACACCATGCATTGCTGACTGCTGCCAGACAGTGCTGGCCACAACATACCATGCATTGCTGACTGCTGTCAGACAGTGCTGGTCACAACACGCACTGCTGACTGCTGCCAGACAGTACTGGTCACAACACACCATGCAGTACTGGTCACAACACACCATGCACTGCTGACTGCTGCCAGACAGTACTGGTCACAACACACCATGCATTGCTGACTGCTGCCAGACAGTACTGGACACAACACACCATGCATTGCTGACTGCTGCCAGACAGTACTGGACACAACACACCTTGTAGTACTGGTCACAACACACTATGCATTGCTGACTGCTGCCAGACAGTGCTGGTCACAACACGCACTGCTGACTGCTGCCAGACAGTACTGGTCACAACACACCATGCAGTACTGGTCACAACACACCATGCACTGCTGACTGCTGCCAGACAGTACTGGTCACAACACACCATGCATTGCTGACTGCTGCCAGACATACTGGACACAACACACCATGCATTGCTGACTGCTGCCAGACAGTACTGGACACAACACACCTTGCAGTACTGGTCACAAACACACCATGCATTGCTGACTGCTGCCAGACAGTACTGTCACAACAGACCATGCATTGCTGACTGCTGCCAGACAGTACTGGTCACAACACACCATGCAGTACTGGTCACAACACAACATGCACTGCTGACTGCTGCCAGACAGTACTGGTCACAACAGACCATGCATTGCTGACAGCTGCTCTGGCCAGATAAAATTCTGAGCTGGGGGCAATGTCCTCACAACATTTGTCGCAAAAAAATCATCCGCTCCTCGCTTGTCAGATTCCCATTCACTGGCATCCACACCATACATACTTCGAAATGGACAACCAGAGAGCAACCAGTCCTCCCTGCTTTCAAAACCCAGAGATTCGCCCTTCCACACCACTGACCCCCCCCCCCCCCCCCCCCCCCCCCCCCCCCCCCCGGACTTGCCCTTTTCTGGTAGCTCTCCAAGCCTGTCCCATGTCAAGGTGGCAGACCCCACCTGGCACACCTTCAGACACCACCTGCTCCTCCATTATCAGGTATCCTGGGGTGGAGGCACAGAGGGCACCTGGCACACCTTCAGACACCACCTGCTCCTCCATTAACAGGCATCCTTGGGTAGAGGCACAGAGGGCACCTGGCACACCTTCAGATACCACCTGCTCCTCCATTATCAGGTATCCTTGGGCGGAGGGCGCAGAGGGCACCTGGCACACCTTCAGACACCACCTGCTCCTCCATTATCAGGCATCCTGGGGTAGAGGCGCAGAGGGCACCTGGCACACCTTCAGACACCACCTGCTCCTCCATTATCAGGCATCCTGGGGTAGAGGCGCAGAGGGCACCTGGCACACCTTCAGACACCACCTGCTCCTCCATTATCAGGCATCCTGGGGTAGAGGCGCAGAGGGCACCTGGCACACCTTCAGACACCACCTGCTCCTCCATTATCAGGTATCCTGGGGCAGAGGCGCAGAGGGCACCTGGCACACCTTCAGACACCACCTGCTCCCCTATTATCAGGCATCCTGGGGTACAGGCGCAGAGGGCGCTGGGGGAGACACTGGCCTGTCTCTATTGAACCCAGGACCATAGGCTGGACGGTGAAGCAGGGAGCATGGGTTGCTGCCCTAGCCAAAATCAGTGGACCATCAAGACAGAGACGACAGCCAAACATTGTGCACCACGTTGAATCAGTTCAACTCTTGCACAAGCTGAATGGGAGGAATGGATTAAAGCCAGTGCTCTGACGCAGCTTTCCGACATGACAAGCTGGCTCTGGAAGTACAAGGAGGAGAAAAAACACTGGTCGACTTGGTGGACACCAGGGCACTTGGTTGGCCAAAGACAAAGTGTTTTCCTCCTAACTTGGTGGACACCAGAGCACTTGGTTGGCCAAAGACAAAGTGTTTTCCTCCTAACTTGGTGGACACCTGGGCACTTGGTTGGCCATAGTGTTTTCCTCCTAAGCAAAGGCGGCCAACTCAAACAACTGCTTCTAAGAATCCATGATGGAAACAAAACTCGAGAAGTCATGTAGAGGGCGTGTTTCCTCACCGAGGAAAAGGAGAAAACTTATTTCAATCACACAGGGTGCATTGGTGTGGACTCACTAAGGGAGTTTACTCCTGTTAGCTTGTTGGTTAAAGGGAAAAGTTAGCTCCCCATTAAAAAAAAAAATCTTTTTATGGAAATCCTGATGTATTGCATTATTCCATGCCTAGAGGATATAAAGCATTTGTTTGGACAGGTGAGTATGAAAAAAATACGAGCACAGATTTCATAGAAAGAAGGGATACCCTATGTACCCAAAGAACTCCCAGTCTTCTGATAGGTGCTACTTTCCAAAAATGTTTGAAAGCATGGACAGAATCAATGCATTTTGGTAAAAACACAATCTACCTATAATACCTCTGCAACTTATACAATATCAGTGTTTTAAAACAAGATCTCATATTTCTGTAAGATCTAAAACTACGGTGAACACCATGGCAACTGAACACCTAATACAAAGACGATCAGGTGAATTCATTTCAACTACTAGCCAGAATCTGTTCAAACAGACTAGGAAATGTGGATGGCTCTCAGACAAACAAAAGCCATTGTGCTGGCTCTGTAAATAAATGAAAATAAAAGTAAAAAAAAAAACCAGAATCCTGCAAAATGCTCCTGTATCCTTTTAGATGTCAGCAAGCCTATCACTCACCCCTGGAGGCAAGCTGAAGTGAAGATGGAGATCCACCTCTTACCTGCAAAGGTAAACTAACGCCAAGCGGTTTAAGCAGCTTTGATGTCCATGGTCCTGCAGCCATGACAACCTTCTTGGTGCGGTATTGACATTTTGTGGTTGTCAAGGTAACCAGAGGCTGTCCTGGGCTGATGGCAGTGACCGGTTCTCCATCACGCAGCACCCCACCACACTGTTGGAACACTTTCTGCAACACAACAGTATCCGCCTGCTGTGTGGGAGTGTTCCCCACATGAACACAGTATAACATAGACTCACCCCACCACACTGTTGGAACACTTTCTGCAACACAACAGTGTCCGTCTGTTGTGTGGGAGTGTTCCCCACATGAACACAGTATAACATAGACTTTTTTTTTTTTTTTTTTTTGCTGTCCCAACCTCTGCGCCACCTCAGAGGCGGTGCACCCACGCCACTCATTCCGACACCCCGTCCACAGCCACAGCCCGGTCGGCCCCACCGCAGCCCCGGCACCGGCAATCCACAGGGAGCAGTCAATGTCAAGTTGTCAAGAGGCAACCCACCGGAGGAGACACTGCACTGCTGCCGAGTCACTTCGGTGATGTTCAGTGGCACCTGTTCTGATCTAACATACGCAGGACACCACCTACTAAGCCCCCTACTGACGACAATAATTGCTTAGTCGCGGAGCCGGCGTGAGTGAGCTCTCCCTCCGGAGGGCGCCACCACGTCCGTCCAACGACAGCCCCCATGGACTCGCCGATACCAGTGACCCCGACGGAACCAAACCAAGGCCACAGACGTGGAGAGGCCATCAAAATTGAGGTCACCATGAGAGCAGGGCATGAAGGGCCACAGAATTTGAGACATTTTTTTTTTTGTATGCTGATCGATGAGAATGAGGATGATTAGGATGATGCTACGGATTTCCATTTCGGTCTGAGACTACATGACAGGGCTGTACTCTACGCTTCCTTTCATAATATATCCCGGCGTCAACCAGGCCTGAGAGATACAGGCACCTGCAGTGTTGGTCAGGAAATTTGAGCAACACTCTCAGAAACGCATCCATTAAGTGGATGAAACTCGACTGTGTGGTCCCAGTCTTCCCAACTGAGTCTGCAGCAACTCAACTCTGGGTAGGAGCCAGTCGGGGCAGAAAAACCCACATGACTTCTGATGGGATTCGAACCCACGACCTCCCAGCCGGGAGTCCGCGACGCTAACCACTTCGCCACGGCGGCTGGTAGTATAACATAGACTTACCCCACCACACTGTTGAAACACTTTCTGCAATACAACAGTATCCGTCTGTTGTGTGGGAGTGTTCCCCACATGAACACAGTATAACATAGACTTACCCCACCACACTGTTGGAACACTTTCTGCAACACAACAGTATCCGTCTGTTGTGTGGGAGTGTTTCCCCACATGAACATAGTATAACACAGACTTACCTCACCACACTGTTGGAACACTTTCTGCAACACAACAGTATCTGTCTGTTGTGTGGGAGTGTTCCCCACATGAACACAGTATAACATAGACTTACCCCACCACACTGTTGGAACACTTTCTGCAACACAACAGTATCCGTCTGTTGTGTGGGAGTGTTCTCCACATGAACACAGTATAACATAGACTTACCCCATCACACTGTTGGAACACTTTCTGCAACACAACAGTATCCGTCTGTTTGTGGGAGTGTTCCCCACATGAACACAGTATAACATAGACTTACCCCATCACACTGTTGGAACACTTTCTGCAACACAACAGTATCCGTCTGTTGTGTGGGAGTGTTCCCCACATGAACACAGTATAACATAGACTTACCTCACCACACTGTTGAAACACTTTCTGCAACACAACAGTATCTGTCTGTTGTGTGGGAGTGTTCCCCACATGAACACAGTATAACATAGACTTACCTCACCACACTGTTGAAACACTTTCTGCAACACAACAGTATCTGTCTGTTGTGTGGGACTGTTCCCACATGAACACAGTATAACATAGACTTACCCACCACACTGTTGGAACACTTTCTGCAACACAACAGTATCTGTCTGTTGTGTGGGACTGTTCCCCACATGAACACAGTATAACATAGACTTACTCCACCACACTGTTGAACACTTTCTGCAACACAACAGTATCTGTCTGTTGTGTGGGACTGTTCCCCACATGAACACAGTATAACATAGACTTACTCCACTACACTGTTGGAACACTTTCTGCAACACAACAGTATCCGTCTGTTGTGTGGGAGTGTTCCCCACATGAACACAGTATAACATAGACTTACCCCACCACACTGTTGGAACACTTTCTGCAACACAACAGTATCCTTGCTGAGTCAGCATCAGACAGGCCTTTACAACCCCTCTCATATCAGACCTTTACAACCACTCTCATATCAGACCTTTACAACCACTCTCATATCAAATCTTTACAACCCCTCTCATATCAAACCTTTACAACCACTCTCATATCAAACCTTTATAACCACTCTCATATCAAACCTTTACAACCCCTCTCATATCAAACCTTTACAACCCCTCTCATATCAAACCTTTACAACCACTCTCATATCAAACCTTTACAACCACTCTCATATCAAACCTTTACAACCACTCTCATATCAAACCTTTACAACCACTCTCATAACAAACCTTTACAACCACTCTCATATCAAACCTTTACAACCCCTCTCATATCAAACCTTTACAACCCCTCTCATATCAAACCTTTACAACCACTCTCATATCAAACCTTTACAACCCTCTCACATCAAACCTTTACAACCCCTCTCACATCAAACCTTTACAACCCCTCTCATATCAAACCTTTACAACCACTCTCATGTAAAACCTTTACATCCACTCTCATATCAAACCTTTACAACCCCTCTCATATCAAACCTTTACAACCACTCTCATATCAAGCCTTTACAACCACTCTCATATCAAACCTTTATAATCACTCTCATATCAAACCTTTATAACCACTCTCATATTAAACCTAGTAATATCTTCCAGTAACTTGTTGAAAAAAACTTTTTTGAAGTTGTTGTATACCATCTAACGACCACACTGTTGACCTTAGTAACTCAATCAAAGCAAAAGCTTAAATGAACTGCAAGCAAATCTTTGAAAAAAAAATTACTTCATACACACTCCCAAAATATCACCTTTGAAAAGGAAGGCTGAACAGTCATATATCCTCATGCCACATGGTCTGTAACCAACTTTTGGCCAAAGATATGTCATACAATGCAGTCATCTACAGAAAGATCATTTGTCAAGGGTGAACCAAGATGTATACAGCTAGTATCTGTCTTCTGACAACTTCAAACTGTTTTTCTGGAGATTGCAAGTAGCAATCGGCTCCGGGCTTACCAGACAGGACTGAAAACAATACCAAGCATCTATGTGCAGGGCATACTAAGCAAAACTTGTGTGTAAGGCCTACTAACCAAAACACTAAAACCCAAGACCCTACAAGTACTGATTCCCTCCCTTGAGAGATCTATGGTTTTGAGCACAGTTGTCTAACTATACTAACTTTTCTTCCCATGAAAGATTCCCTCCCTTTCATAACTTGATTTCCTGAAGTGCCAATGTTTCTGGCTACACTAGATTTACCTTCCCTGAGTTCAGTTTGCTATGGCTTCAACTTGGAAGACTTGAGCGGCACAGTCAACTCTCACACACTAAATGGATGTGTCTCTGAGTGTTGCTCAAACTTCCTGACCAACACTGCAGGTGTCAGAATCTCTTGGGAATGATTGACACTTGGATATATTACGAAAGTAAGCATAGAGTAGAGCTGTGTCATATAGTCTCAGACAAGAATGGAAATCCACAGCAACATCTTCATCATCCTCATCAGTCAGCATAAAAAAAATTTAAAAAAAACTTCTAAAACTCTGTGACCCATGATGGCCTGCTCTGGTGGTGATCTCACTTTTGATTTCCTTTCTACATCTACACTCTTAATGTGTTTGTGTCAAGGTGGCTGGTATGGGCCAATTCATGACAACTGTCACTGGAAAGGTGTGTGTCAAGGTGGCTGGTATGGGCCAATTCATGACAACTGTCACTGGAAAGATGTGTGTCAAGGTGGCTGGTATGGGCCAATTCATGAAAACTGTCACTGGAAAGATTATGTGTCAAGGTGGCTGGTATGGGCCAATTCATGAAAACTGTCACTGGAAAGATTATGTGTCAAGGTGGCTGGTATGGGCCAATTCATGAAAACTGTCACTGGAAAGATTATGTGTCAAGGTGGCTGGTATGGGCCAATTCATGAAAACTGTCCCTGGAAAGATGTGTTTCAACATGGCTGGTATGGGCCAATTCATGAAAACTGTCACTGGAGAGATATGTGTCAAGGTGGCTGGTATGGGCCAATTCATGAAAACTGTCACTGGAAAGATATGTGTCAAGGTGGCTGGTATGGGCCAATTCATGAAAACTGTCACTGGAAAGATGCAGTGATGCCCCCTGGAGTGGGTGCGCACTCACACTGACTCAGTGACTCAGCAATCATCATCATCAGTGGGCAGCTGCTGTCCTGCACATGTTGGATCAGAACAGGCACTACTGAACACCACTGAAGTGACTGAGCCGCAGTGCAGCGTCTCCTCTGGTGGGTTGCTTCCTGACAACTTGACAATGACTTATCCCTGTGGCATGCCAGTACAGGGATTCTGCAGGACAAGTCAGAGTGTGGCTGTGGATGGACGAGATGCAAAGAGTGGTGTGGTAGTAGTGGCACTGAAATGCCACAGAATGAGTGATGTGCTAGTAGTGCCACTGAGATGCCACAGAATGAGTGGTGTGGTAGTAGTGGCACTGAAATGCCACAGAATGAGTGATGTGCTAGTAGTGCCACTGAGATGCCACAGAATGAGTGGTGTGGTAGTAGTGGCACTGAAATGCCACAGAATGAGTGATGTGCTAGTAGTGCCACTGAGATGCCACAGAATGAGTGGTGTGGTAGTAGTGCCACTGGATGCCACAGAATGAGTGGTGTGGTAGTAGTGCCACTGTGATGTCACAGAATGAGTGGTGTGGTACTAGTGCCACTGAGATGCCACAGAATGAGTGGTGTGGTGGTAGTTCCACAGAATGAGTGGTGTGGTAGTAGTGCCACTGAGATGCCACAAAATGAGTGGTGTGGTACTAGTGCCACTGAGATGCCACAGAATGAGTGGTATGGTAGTAGTGCCCACAGAATGAGTGGTGTGGTAGCAGTGCCACTGAGATGCCATAGAATGAGTGGTGTGGTAGTAGTTCCACAGAATGAGTGGTGTGGTAGTATGCCACTGAGATGTCACAGAGTGAGTGGTGTGGTAGTAGTGCCACTGACATGCCACAGAATGAGTGGTGTGGTAGCAGTGCCACTGAGATGCCACAAAATGAGTGGTGTGGTAGTAGTGCCACTGAGATGCCACAGAATGAGTGGTGTGGTAGTAGTGCCCACAGAATGAGTGGTGTGGTAGAAGTGCCACTGAGATGCCACAGAATGAGTGGTGTGGTAGTAGTGCCACAGAATGAGTGGTGTGGTAGTAGTGCCACTGAGATGCCACAGAATGAGTGGTGTGGTAGTAGTGCCACTGAGATGCACAGAATGAGTGGTGTGGTAGTAGTGCCACTGAGATGCCACAGAATGAGTGGTGTGGTAGTAGTGCCACTGAGATGCCACAGAATGAGTGGTGTGGTAGTAATGCCACTGAGATGCCACAGAATGAGTGGTGTGGTAGAAGTGCCACTGAGATGCCACAGAATGAGTGGTGTGGTAGTAATGCCACTGAGATGCCACAGAATGAGTGATGTGCTAGTAGTGCCACTGAGATGTCACAGAATGAGTGGTGTGGTAGTAATGCCACTGAGATGCCACAGAATGAGTGATGTGCTAGTAGTGCCACTGAGATGTCACAGAATGAGTGGTGTGGTAGTAATGCCACTGAGATGCCACAGAATGAGTGGTGTGGTAGTAGTGCCACTGAGATGCCACAGAATGAGTGGTGTGGCAGTCGTGCCACTGAGATGCCACAGAATGAGTGGTGTGGTAGTAGTGCCACTGAGACGCCACAGAATGAGTGGTGTGGTAGCAGTGCCACTGAGATGCCACAGAAAGGCAAGACAGAAAAAAATAGACCCTTGTTCGCGTTTGGGGGAGCATTCCCGTCTTTGTTAAAACTACACCAACCTCCCTGTAATGACTCCCAGTGTTTCAGCACTCTGAAGACAATTACTGAGAGGCTCCAATGCACCAGATTAAAAACTAGGGACACAAAGAAATATCAATGGACAACGAGGATATAAACAGAGCTAGAAAAAAAACCCACATTCCTCTTCTTTAATACAGACAACAAACCTTCACGTGTTCATTTTCATGTCCTACCTGAAAGGCAGCCAAAGCTTTGTCGGCCCGGAGAACTCCACCCCTGGGATCCAGAAGGCCAGCCATGTGTGATGAATAGGACAGCATAGGATAGCGCTCAGCCAGCTGACTGGCCGACAGCTGCTCAAACTCCATTGCATGACGTTCCATGGCTGAGGTGGTGGAGGTCAGAAACTGACCGTTCTCAACACCAACATTGAGGACTCCACACTGCCTGAGTTGCAACAGTGTGATTTAGGTTCACCTCTTTGCATACAGAATAATATTAGATGAGAATAATTTAGGGCAGGAGTATGAGGGTGAAAGAGTAGGCTATTGCATGGTGCTTTATACTCCATGTGTGTGTGTGTGCATGTGTGTGTGTGTGTGTGTGTGTGTGTGTGTGTGTGTGTGTGTGTGTGTGTGTGTGTGTGTGCTGTGTGTACATATACTGTATTCATGACTGAGTAAGTTTGTCAATGTAGAAGTATCAAAAAATAAAGAGATTTGAAAGATTGTACATTGGTTCAAAAATTTTACAAGCTCTTGTGTCGATTACGCTTACAGATCACATAATCCATCTATCACCTATATTTGTTGTGATGACAATGAAAAGACATATAAATCAATATGCCTTCTACCATGCATGCATACACATGAGCATTTTATAAACAAGCACCTGAGCGATTTTTACATCCACCCATCCCTCAAACCCAATCATGCACAGGCACACACACACACACACACACACACACACACGCTGTAAACACCTACACGTGTACACATCAGGAAAGACAAAAGATTCAACTTTTGCAATCATGGGCAGCATGTGAATAAAAAGAAAAGCAATTTCACAAAAATCAGATAAGCTTTTCTGATCTCATTCACTAACGCTCTTGTAACTCTTTAATAAAGTGACTCTCTGTAAGCACAGGCAAAACCCCAGACACACATGCACCTTACTTGAACAGCTGGATGGCAGCCTCTCTGGCCAGTGCATGCCAGAGAGGGAAGGCCTCCAGCATCATCCGTGTGTAGAAGTCCTGTTCATAGGTATAGCGAATGATGCGTGTCTGACCATGAGAACTTCCGCGACTGTGAGGCAGAGGAAACTGGCGACATAACAGAACATTTGTTGCTGAGACAACAGTGGGAAAACTAGCAACAAACAAACAAAGCACAGGCAAAACCCAAACTCACATTGCACTGTGCAGTAATTGTAACACTACAACATGAAAGTTGGTTAATTCCCTTTCTATTGTATGAGTAAACAAGGCACTTTCCTGGTGTTGACACATTTGCTCAGTGATTTGAAACTGGTGTTTTTTGTGGTGTGGAGTTGATATGAGTTTCTCATTCAGACAAGGCTGGCAATTTCATGTCATATTTGCTGCTGAAAAAGGTTCTGAAAAGTATCTGACAATAACTGATGATGGAATTTGAATCTGAATTCAAGGTGCTTTATGCTCCATGTGTACATTACATTCAGTCTTTGTTGTTGAGGAATGCTGACCAGACGGATAAACCCATTCCTGGCCAAGCAGACAGGGCCCAACAATTACCAATGCACCAAAATTTTACCTTCATTTGAATACCTCATGTTTGTATACGTTTGGAAAAAAAAAGAGTTTCCCTTATGAAAACAAGTATTCATTTATTATTATGAACTGATTGAATGATTTTGGAACTACAAATGCAAAGAACACACACTGATCTCATAGCAGTGTAGACAGAATGGCTCACCATTAGGTCACTGGCATTCTACACACAATCCAACAGTCCAGGGGTTAAAGGCAGGGAGTCTCCATTCAAGGGTCTTTGTGGAGAGGTTTCATTGTAGTTCTACACTGTATAAGTGCTCGGGTATCCTGACAGCAGAAACCGCTACACAAAACACTGACAACAATGACAGAGAACAAGTGTACATAAGTGCTCAGGTATCCTGACACAGTGACAGCAGAAACCGCTACACAACACACTGACAACAATGACAGAGAACAAGTGTACATAAGTGCTCAGGTATCCTGACAGCAGACTACACAACACACTGAGAACAATGACAGAGAACAAGTGTACATAAGTGCTCAGGTATCCTGACAGCAGAAACCACTACACAACACACTGAGAACAATGATAGAGAACAAGTGTACATAAGTGCTCAGGTATCCTGACCGCAGAAACCACTACACACCACACTGACAACAATGACAAAGAACAAGTGTACATGAATACCTGTTCCAGAAGCAGAGTCTTCTGTCCAAGCTTGGCCAAGCTATAGGCCGACGCACTGCCCTCCACACCAGCTCCGATCACAATGACATCGTACACTTCTGAAGTCATTCTTGTCCACGTCCCAAATCTGCTGACAATGCATGAATGCACGGACTACTTATGGACAGTTTTACAGTTCTACACACAGTGTGTGTGTGTGTGTGTGTGTGTGTGTGTGTGTGTGTGTGTGTGTGTGTGTACGCGTGCACGCACACGTTTACATGTGTGCATGTATGTGTGCACGCGCGCACATGTACGTGTATGCGCACGTGCGCACCCCCCACAATTCTCATGCAACACTCCATGTACATTTACAAAACACTAATATTTATTACTATCTTTGTTTACCTCTCATGTATGAGCCATGCAGCCTAAGACCCAGTGAGTGCATGGTCACCTGTTTTTACACAATTGTCAGTGTGATTTCAGACCACCTCTGCCATTGTTTGTCTAAATGGGGACAGTGACCTTGCTGTCATGCAAATGTATAATTATGTGAGAGTGTGACTGTGAGTCTGTGTGTCTGTGCATGTACTTGAGGATGACTGGCTTTTGTGTGCGTGCGTGCATGGGTGCGCGCATGCATGCGTGCATGCATGCGTGTGTGTGTGTTTGTAGTGTGTGCTTCACTGCTTGCAAGCATGCATGCAAATTATTCTAACAGAAAGTGGGTCACAAGCTCAAAGCTGACACAGAACTTAACAGTGTGAGATGCATCTGTGCTCTTTCTAAAGTAGAACACAGATTCATGTCAAACAACAGATGATGTAAGGTTCAAAAAGTCAAAGTACAGCCACCAGCAAGACACAACAGCCTTCTTCACATTTAACATTTTCAGAGATTGTGAAGTTGTCCCATATCACATCACAGACTCGTGAACACACACACACACACACACACACACACACACACACACACACACACACACACATACACACACACACACAACTCAACTAATTTTGGTCATACTCATAGCCAAGCCGACCATGAGGGGCCATATCAGGACTCATCTTGTCAAAGTCAATTCCATTCACAGATGATAATATAAAAAAAAAGAAACAAAACAAAAACAAAAGCAAGTCTTTTCTATAACAGAATTTTTTCTAAAACATTCCAAAATTGCTTAAAAAATCTTTCTTCCATAAACTCTTAAATCAATTGGACATACACACACAGACACACACACAGACACACACACAGACACACACACACACACGAATACAGAATAAATCATGAATTGCAAGCTAAATTCATGAACCAAGCTACACATATTAAAAGGGAAAGGTTCAAGGAAATGTGTTCACGAATGTTTCACGAACAGACGGACTACAGAGAGAGAGAGAGAGAGAGAGAGAGAGAGAGAGAGGAGAGAGAGAGAGAAACGAAACGAAGAAAAAAAATTATTACTTTACCAGAGTAATGAGATATGCAATACAAATGCTTTTGCCCACCCAACCCCGGGGCTAAAGGAAAGAAAACAAATTAAAGATCAAATTAAAGAGAGACAGACAGACAGAGAGAGAGAGAGAGAGAGAGAGAGAGAGAGAGAGAGAGACAGGCAGACAGACAGACAGAGACAGAGACAGAGAAAAGGAGGGAGATCTTTACCCCTCAAAGTCAAATGCTCCCGAAAACAATGACCCTCATCAAAATAAAATCATACCTAAAAAAGCTGTGTTCACTTCAAATATCACCCTTACCTGCCACATACATGTACGCAGTTCGAGATCTTCAATCCAGGTCAAACTGTCCAGGTCAAGGTGATTCACCCAGCGACAAACACACACTGCTGACCCAGCATACACTTGGCTACTAATATACTATCTTATCTTCGTTGCAGCAGGATGTCTCACACTGCAAAAGTACACTGTCAACTTTCAATCCATCCGTTGTTGTTTTTTTCCCCCGAAGGGAGTGTGAAAAACACACATATGTAAACAAACCCGTTGTAAAATGCCTGGGGTTTCATGGGAGATTCTTTAGCTGTACCTCTTGCTCTTATAAGTCTCATTTCAAACCTGTTGAGTGGGACACAGTTCAGACAAATGGGATTTTTTTTCTTTCCTTTTTTTTATGTTCTAAAATATTAATCAAACGAAAATTAATTATTTTTTCAATTTAAAAAGCTGCCCTATGCAGTGTGTGTGTGTGTGTGTGTGTGTGTGTGTGTGTGTGTGTGTGTGTGTGTGTGTGTGTGTGCATGTGAATGAGCATATGTGTGTCTGTATGTATGTGAGTATGCATATCTACATAATTATGTCTGTGTGCATGTGAATGTAAATCAGTGTTAGTTTGTGTGTGCATGCATGCCAGTAAATATGAGCATGCACTTGTTTGTGTGCATCAATTTGCATGTATGTGCATCATTGCATATGCTTCTGCATGTGCGTGTGCATGTGCTTGTGTGTGTGTGTGTGTGTGTGTGTGTGTGTGTGTGTGTGTGTGTGTGTGTGTGTTGTATGTGTTGTGTGTGTGTGTTTGTGTGTGTGTGTATGTATGTGTATGTGTGTGCATGTGCTGTGAGCGTGTTTGTGACTTTTCCAGGTTATTAACTGTCAGAGCTCAATCAAGTAAAAATTATCTGTTTATATCTTTGAACTGACATTTTTGTTACTGAAGAATTTGTTGACATGTTTTGTTTATGTTATTTAATATCAGCATAACCAATAAACTGGTTTCCATCAGTCAATAAATGTGTGTGTGTGTGTGCACACGTGCGCGTGTTCGTGTGTGTTTTTGTCAGTCTGTCTGTGTTTGTGTGTATGTTGTGTGTGTGTATGCATACATGTTGTGTGTGTGTGTGTGTGTGTGTGTGTGTGTGTGTGTGTGTGTGTGTGTGTGTGTGAGAAAGAATGGTTCGGGGTGGTAAGGGCAGTCAGTCAGACGACTTACAGTGATGCTGATGTCAAAATTCTGGATGAAAATTATTCAGACATAGAAGTCTCTCAGCATGGCATCCTAGTTTTCTTTAACCCTTTCAGTACTGGCGTAGTGACTGGCTGTATGAATTCTGTAATCTTCCCAGCCTTGCATGGTAAGGCTGTTCAGTCTGAAAATTGGGGCTGACCTACTCAATCTGTCAATACTCTTGATCAGCATTTATTATTGGCAAACACCTATATACTCGTGTATTTTTTTTCTGTATCAAATTTTCATAGTGTCTGAATTATCTGGCAATACATGGTTCCTTGCTAATTAGGGGTCAAACAAATCCCTCATTACATCATCAGTTCTTCTTACTCCAGCAGGTTGTATGATTACATTTGTGATAAAGTGCAAATAAAATATCTGACTGTGTCGTAATCTATTTTTTCTTCAACTATGTAAATTAACATCACTTTTTATTACTACATTTGAAGTTATTTGCAAATATTGTGCAAGTAATTCAAACTTTGCTGAATAAAAGTAGCACAAGATACAAGAAGAAAATACTTGTGCTTACTGTTTGTGTTCTGAATAGGGGATAAATGTGCTAGACTTGAACCAAGATTGACACCTGATCTCTGATCGGGTGCAGGCAGCCATACGACCAGAAGTTGGGTGCCAGAAAGAGTTAAGAACCCAGCCCCAATGACACCCCCACTTGCCTGTCCTGCCTTACTGGTGCAGAGATCACACCAGTTCTTACTCTTCTCTTAAACAGGTGCCTGTCCATCATCAACTTCCCTAAGGCCTAGCCCTGCTACATGCTGTCTTCAAGAATGGTGATTGTGAATGTGAGCAAGCACCCAACCATTGCCCCATATCCCTTCTCTTCATCTGTGGGAAGATGCTGGATCATCAGCAGAGACTGCCCACTTTGATAAACATCAGATCCTCACCAACCGTCAACAATGCTTTCAGGAATGACAAATTATTTGAAACACAGCTGATCCTGGCCATCAACAATCTTGCCAGAGAGCTTGGCTGAGGCAGCAAACTACCACCACATCTCAACTTTGTCAAAGACTTTGTCGAGCTTCCCCCTGAAATTATCTCACTTTGAGGTCTGTGATTAAGTGAATAAGAAGTTTCCTCCAGAATAGGTTCCAAGAAGTTGTACCAAGGGTCTTTGCTCACAGTTTGGCTACTTTATATCTGGGGTATCACAAGGCTCTCTTCTTGGCCTATGTCAGTGACTCTACAAGAACATCAAAGCTCAGGTCCGCCTGTTTGCTGATAATACCACCCTCTACCAGTACATCAGCAGAGTTTCCAACTCACTCACCTTACAAGAAGATCTGAACAAACTATAGGAGTGGGAATCTACATCGTTAATGAGCTTCTCTGTTGATAAATGCCACATCCTCACCACCTTAAAGAGGAAACCAGCCATTAACAACTTTATCTTTTTCCAGAGTTACTAGCGCTAAGTATATGAAAACCGAACTGACTGAATTATACTGGTGTTCTCACATCCATACCACAAATGTGAAGGCAAACAAGATCTTAGCCTTCCTCAAAAGAAATAAACATTGATGCTCTACCTCAGTTCACAACAACTGCTACAAGGGTCTTGTTCTACTAGTTATTGAACATGCCAACACAGTCTGAGACCCCTACCTGCAATACCTCATCGACAGTGGAGCTTGCCCCGAGATATGTTGCCAGGGGCACAACACAGGACACCACCATAAGAACCTCCGAGGTCATTTCCAGACTCAAACCTGAGCCTGTCTTGGGCTGCAGGACAACAGCAAAGGCCATGCTGATGTACAAGATCTGGAACAGCTTTGTCAGCCTGCCACCCTGGACGTACACTGCAGCCTAACCTTTGCCTTATCCAGAGGGCAGCCTGAGAAGCTGCTTATCCCACATTCCTATTCCAAAACCTACATACATTCATTCTTCCCCTCTGCCATGTTTAGAAATGGAATGTCTTCATTCCTTAGCCTTCTGCCGACTGTCCCACACACCTAATCCAACATCTACAAACATTCATTCTCCCCTTTTGCCATCCGTGTTCAGAAATGGAATGTCTGAACTCCGTAGCCTTCTTTGCTGACAACCCAGCATCCATCTGATTTTTTTTTCCCAGTCAACTCTCCAGCTTCATTGGAATAACTGCCCAGCCCAGGCTGATCAGACGTCACATATGAGATTTAGCAGAATGCGTTGATTCATGGTCATACATAGTCGTGTGCGTGTGCGTGTGTATGCGTGCGTGTGTTGTGTGTGTGTGTGTGTGTGTGTGTGTGTGTGACACACACAAAACACAGAGAGAGAGAGACAGAGAGAGAGAGACAGAGAGAGAGAGAGACAGAGAGAGAGAGAGAGAGAGAGAGAGAGAGAGAGAGATGCTCTATAAACTAACAATGCAGTGCCGTTGCACGAAGATCACCGAATGACGGATCAAAACATGTGATGGACGTTTGACGTTACGTACTTGACTGAATGTTGATGGTCGAAAATAAAAACTGGGCTTGCTATAGACCTGACCAATAAACGAGAACACTAAGAAGGAGCATTTAAAGCCGCGAGGCTATGATGAAATAAATCATCGCCCCTAAACCTTGTTAAAGAGCGAGCAAAATTGTCTGTCATGTGTTCTTTCTTGCTTTATGTCTGCGGATTCTCCAAACTGAATTGAGAAAGTATGCCATATTCATAACAACACGCAAAGTCAGTTTGTGTTTACTTTCTAGCTCAGATTGCTGCACCCTTAGAGGTGGCACTTCTGTTCTTGCACCAAGCGCCATTGTACTGTCGGACAGTGACCTCCCTTGTTTGGACCCCGTCCAAAAAAAGAAAGAAAAAAAAAAAAAAAGAAAAGGAAAAAAGACGGAAAACGCTTCAGTCTGCTAAGCTTACTTCGGCAGTTTTGTTTGCCACGGTTGACGTGCCACGTACTTTGAACAGTTTGTTTTTCACTGAGACGGTTGAAGAAAATGTCAGAAGATGACTTTAAATCCTGTCTCGAAGACTGGGATGATCTGGAAAAAGAATATCTTCAGTTGGAGGTTTGTTTATTATTTGTTTAATGATCGTTTTTTGTTTCACTGATCGTGATGTTCTCAGTTGATAATAACCATTGTTAGTCTCCGGTCAACATCTAAACTAATGTTACTATTATCGTGATAGCTAGACTATTTTTTAAAAAAAAAGGTCAGAGTAATCTCTCAGTTGGTCAGTGTGAATAACAGCTGGTCCATAATTTGATTTATTGCAGAGCACCGTGTGTAGCACGAGTAAAATAATTGTACCTAATCGTCGATTATGATACCATTTTAGTATTACCCATGCAATTGTTTGACGTACCTTTTGCTCAGATTATTAATTTAAAATGAATAGTATACATGCATGATGGTATCCATCATTTGATTTATAATATACAATTCTGGATCTGGCTGCATACGTCGCTGAACCAACTTGTTTAATATTGCGACGGAATTGTATGTGTGAAGATTTTTTTTTTTTTTTTTCCCAAGTTGGAGAGTTGTGAAACTGTATGTGAAAAAGGTTTACCATCTTGGTGCTACTCTACAGCAATGCACCAAAGTAAATGCTACAGCAGGCATAAAAGGCTTATTTTAACATTGTGTAGACTAAAGACATTTCAATATTCACATTTACCTCCATAAGAGAAGATAATCAACTGATGGAAAGAACCACAATGAAAGATCCTGAAACCTTTTTATTTATTTATTTATTTATTTTTTTTTATCAGATCTCCTATGGGGTTGAAAATATGTGTAGTTGATGTTTTCCCAAATTGATCTTATAAAATGTAAATCTCTAGTTTGAGCTTGATCAAATCTAAAGAAATGGGAACATGATTTGTAAGTGAAGATTCTTCTTAAAAAGATGTTTTCAGGTATATTCATATTTGATGATAAGTTTCTCCTTTTTAAACCTCAGATGTGAATAGCTGACATTATTGACAGGTTTCAGTATTTCAGGATTCTGCTGTCTTGTGCAGTCTCAACTGTTTAGAAAAAGATTTGAAAAAGAGACTAGTGCCAGCGTGTAACACACGCTGATGTCAGATGCCTAACCAGCCAGCACACATAAGGCCAGTTTAGTAAATATGAGTCAGTTCATATCGTGTCCTATTATTTTTGTTATTCCATCAAGTTGCTGTTATGGGGATTCAAATAATCAGGAATCATCAGGATCCTCAGTTTCTGAATCTGATTCTGATCATGTAAGTCGTTTGATATAATTAATGATCATGTAAGTTGTCTGATATAATTAATGATCATGTAGTTGTCTGATGTAATTAATGGTCATGTAAGTTGTCTGATATAATTGATGATCATGTAAGTTGTCTGATAAAATTGATGATCAAGTAAGTTGTTTGATATAATTAATGATCATGTAAGTTGTTTGATATAATAAATGATCATGTAAGTTGTCTGATATAATTGATGATCATGTAAGTTGTTTGATATAATTAATGATCATGTAAGTTGTCTGATATAATTGATGATCATGTAAGTTGTCTGATATAATTGATGATCATGTCAGTTGTTTGATATAATTGATGATCATGTAAGTTGTTTGATATAATTAATGATCATGTAAGTTGTTTGATATAGTTGATGATTTCATGATTCAGCTGGTGAAAGTGTATAGCATTGATGATGGACAATAATTGGTATCACGCCAAGCACTGCAAAGGTCAACATGAAAACTTGGTCATTCAGGTTTTTATATGAACAGTACCATACTCCAGGCGATGCCAGACTGTAGTAGTAGTCTGTGGAAAGGAAGACAGACATTATTGCATAGTGTTGCGCCTTGTCACTGTAAATGTGGTCTTTATATTGTCCAGTGGGTAGATTGCAGTGATGTTGCATAAAGTCTGGTGTGGCAAATCTGGTGTGAATGAGTCACCCAGATCTCTTGGGCATCAGAAACTGATCAGGATGGATAATTGGTATCAGCCCCTCCAGCTTTAACTATTTAGACACTCTTGGAATGTGGTGAGGACAACAATTAAGGAGGCCTGTCATGCACTAAGGAGTTGAACACCAGTAGTCTGTATGAGTGAAGCAGACTACAGCTTTAAGTGTGCTTAGGAAAGACTATGAGTGAAGTAGACTACAGCTTTAGCAATGCTTAACAAGTGGGCTGCTGCTTGTCGACATTAAGCGCGTGACACTAGTCCCAGATGATTGCTTCAGATTCAAGTGGAGGTCGAACTGAGTCCAGGAAATTAGTGTATTTTCAGGTAATGAGGCAGCCTCTAGGATTACGGTGAAGAAAAATCCTAAGCTAAAGGTGGCCGAATTGCTTCTATTCGCCATCTTCTCTCAGAAAACACAACAAAAGCTCTTGTCTGCGCATTTGTTCTATCCCGCCTGGATTACTGTAACGCTCTTTTGTCTGGCTCTCCCTCTCATCTCATCAACAAACTTCAAAGAGTTCAGAATCATGCTGCCCGTCTCATCTTCCGCACTTCTAAATATAACCATGTTACCCCATTGCTCCGCTCTCTCCACTGGCTCCCTGTTCAGCTAAGAATATCCTACAAGATTGCCTCTCTCTGCTTCAAATCTATCGAGTCTTCCTGTCCTGAGTATCTCACCCACCTGTTACATCTTTACACCCCATCTCGAGCTTTACGTTCCTCATGTGACACTCGTATCTACAGTATCCCCACTGTTCGCACTAAAACCTATGGTCAACGTTCCTTTGCCTATCAAGCTCCAACTACCTGGAATCAATTGCCTCGCTCTCTCAGATACTCACCCTCACTGCCCACATTCAAGCGCCTTCTCAAAACTCATCTGTTTCCTAGGTAACTTCGTCTTCCCTGTGACCCGACGTTTGCAATGTGTGATGCGAGTGTCTGCTTTGTGTGCGTTCGTGTCTGTGTGAGTGTGTGTTTGCGTGTATGCATGCTTGTGAGTTTGTGTCCTTGCTTTGGATTTTGATGCCTTTTTCTCATGTATGATTGTTATATACTGTGTGATTTGATGTCTGTTGTGATATTGTAAACGCCTAGGGCATTCAATTGATTAGGCGTCATAAATGTTCATAATAAATAATAATAATAATAATGTTTTGTGACTGCATTGATGGTATTGGACCAGTTCAGGTTTTCTGAGCTTGGATTCCAAAGAAGAGGCTGATGAAGACTGACATTAGTATGATGTGATATAAAGAGGGTGGAGGCAGGGTAAGTGCCAGGCTCACATTGTCAGTCAGTATTCATTTGGGGGATGCACCCTAGGCCATTGACACATTAGATTTTTAAGAATTAATGAAGTAAATTGGAAGCTGTGAGGCTGTGGGTACAATGAAAATATTCACACAGTCAAATTTCATTCTATGGTCTTTAAAAACTGGTTTCCTTTCGCCTGTTTTAATAAACTAAAAGCATGTCTTGGTTCAGTGCATAAACATTTCTTGTGACAGTTTTCACCCCATCCACATCCAGTTTCAGCTGGTCACTGTCAACACTGCACATAGTGTATTTGAGTGACACCACAGTCCATTCAGCCAGTCACTGTCAACACTGCACACAGTATATTTGAGTGACACCACAGATCATTCAGCCAGTCACTGTCAACACTGCACACAGTGTATTTGAGTGACACCACAATCCATTCAGCCGGTCACTGTCAACACTGCACATAGTGTATTTGAGTGACACCACAGTCCATTCAGCCAGTCACTGTCAACACTGCACATAGTGTATTTGAACGACACCACAATCCATTCAGCCAGTAGTCAACACTGCACATAGTGTATTTGAATGACACCACAATCCATTGAGCCAGTCACTGTTAACACTGCACATAGCGTATTTGAATGATGCCACAGTCCATTCAGCCAGTCACTGTTAACACTGCACATAGTGTATTTGAATGCCACCAGTCCTGAAAATTTCCTTTAGCAGAAATTGCAAAATAAGGAAACATGCCCTCCTCCTCCACCTACAGCACCGTCACCTCCCAACCCCACCCCCACCCCCAACCATTCCAAAGAAAAAATGAACTATATTGAGGGTAAGTATGACATCCAAATTGAAAACGTTGATTTTTCAACCTGCTGTGAAGAGGTTGAGTGAGCCAGATGGTGGGGTGGCCAGACGGCTTCAAACAAGCAAACAGTGGTAGTGGCAAAGAGCCAGGGATCATGCCAACAGACACATAGAAGAACTTCTAAACTAGTACATACCCACTATTTGAAACTGTACATTTCTTCCTTTTTTAAATCCTGTTTTGATTTTTTATAATAATTAATTATTGCTATTGTTTGAGGCATTAGCTGAACATTCAAACTCACACTTCTCACACACTTCAATGACCCCTTTACAACAGACAAATGGTAATTGATTTTCCAGTTTTTCACTGGAACACATATCTCATCAATCTGTCTACAGCTCCAGGTTCTTCAGTAGGGCATTATAGTCATTGTCAGTGAGGCTGCTGATCTCCCAGTCGATGAGGCAGTCATCATCATCAGGACTCGCTTAGGAATTGACTGGTCCTGGAGGTCAGTGATGTGGCAGTCATCAGCAGAAGGACTCACTTAGGAATTGACTGGTCCTGGAGGTCAGTGATCTTGCAGTCATCATCAGAAGGACTCACTCAGGAATTGAGTGGTCCTGGAGGCCAGTGATGAGGCAGTCATCATCATCAGGACTCGCTTAGGAATTGACTGGTCCTGGAGGTCAATGATGAGGCAGTCATCAGAAGGACTCACTTAGGAATTGAGTGGTCCTGGAAATCCGTGATGAGGCAGTCATCATCAGAAGGACTCACTCAGGAATTGAGTGGTCCTGGAGGTCAGTGATGAGGCAGTCATTATGAGAAGGACTCACTTAGGAATTGACTGGTCCTGGAGGTCAATGATGAGGCAGTCATCAGAAGGACTCGCTTAGGAATTGAGTGGTCCTGGAAATCAGTGATGAGGCAGTCATCATCAGAAGGACTCATTCAGGAATTGACCGGTCCTGGATGTCAGTGATGAGGCAGTCCATCATCAGAAGGACTCACTTAGGAATTGAGTGGTCCTGGAGGTCAGTGATCTTGCAGTCATTATCAGAAGGACTCACTTAGGAATTGAGTGGTCCTGGAGGTCAGTGATGAGGCAGCCATCATCAGAAGGACTCACTTAGGAATTGAGTGGTCCTGGAGGTCAATGATGAGGCAGTCATCATCAGAAGGACTCACTTAGGAATTGACTGGTCCTGGAGGTCAGGGATGTGGCAGAGTGAAACTGGGCCTCACTCCAGAGTGATGGACATGGAGAGGGTATAGTTCCCTGTTCAGGACTATGTTCTGAAAGGAAGCAGCTAAGCCAGGAATGGACAAAGCCAGTTTTGTGGGGCATGGTTTCAAAGGCCTTCGAAAACCCAAGACAGCCACATCTGTTGGCTTCCCTTTGTTGAAGGATATCGGTGGTTGCAGTCAGTATTTTGGTGTTGGTGAAGAAGCCTGATCTGAAACCATGGTTAAGATTTGTGACTGACAATGTGAGGATTATGCGAGTTTGAGGATGTGATGACATATACTGTGTTCCAGCAGCTTACAGGATGAAGAGGTTACAGAAATTGGGCAGTAGTTTCCTCAACAGCGATGGTCACCATTCTTAAGAGCGCAGATGACTGTCTCCAAGCTAGTGTTATGGAAAGCATCCAGTATTGAGAAAAAACTGGAAGATGAGAGTAAAGTTGGGGGCAGTTGAGTCAGCGAGGGTTTGGGGATGACATTAAGAATGTTGTTGGGCTGGTAGCTTTACTGGGCTTGAAAGTTGTGCTGCAGCTTTGCCACACCAGGAACATTAAAAGAGATGGGCTCAATGTTCATGAGTGGAGGTTTTAGGTTTTGAAGGTGGCTTTTGTAAGTATGGGCTTAACTGGTTCAGGAGATGGAAACAGTTTTGTACTGGATGTTACCGATCAGCTTGCAGTTCTTCTTGGGTGGGGGCCACTCTAGAAGGGTTGTGCTTCCTTTACTTAAAGCCAGAATGATTTGGTGTCATTCTTGTTGAGACCCTCTGTGATGATGCTGTTGACATATTACCACACTGTGCACCTGAGGTCCACTGTCGTCAGTGATGTACAATAGGGTAGAGGTATTATAATCAGTCCACTTCTTGATGACTGTCCATCTGGTTCTTTTGGTCTGCCTTTGGGATGTCGACCCCACTATACCCCACTGTGTCCAGGAGAATGATCTTGATTAAGGTTTGGGGGAATCATGACAAAATACATGCACGCCCTATTATCAGAGTCAATTTCTTGCCCTTATATACATACCAAACACATTTACTTTATATTGAATTTGAAATTTTGCATTTGCATTGCCAGTTTACTGAATCACATTCTCAGTCAAAAATTAATGCTGCAAGATTTTTGTGGTAAATTTTTGCCACTGTCACGAAAATAGAACTCGATGGGTGTTGCTTCTTGCTTCATTGTCGTTGCGGTGTGTTTGCATTGCAGGAAGACCACAAAAATTACACCAAGCTGTTGGAGCAAATGACATCTTGTCAGAAAAAATGTGTTGCTGACATTGCTCACCATCGCTACCGTATTCGTCGCATCATGGAGACACTGAAAAGGTCAGATTCATGCATGTGTGTGTCACTTTGTGTGTGTGTGTGTGTGTGTGCGTGCATGTGTGTGTGCGTGCGTGCGTGCACGCGCGCGCACACGTGCGTGCACGCGCGCATGTGTGCATGCATGCATACATGCATGCGTGCATGCATGCGTGTATGTTATGCAGATGTTTCTTCAAGAATTCATGGGTATAAACATTTTGGGGAGCAGAGGTGTGTTAATACATTCATAATAATAAAGCAACAATATTTTTATTGTCAGTTTGAGTATGTTGCATTTAATTCTTTTTAGTATTTATTATTTTTTTCATGCAAAGAAAACTTTGTATTTGCACTTCAGAGGACAGTCTAAAATGATAGTGCAATCAAAATCATTTTATGAATTAAAGGAACTTAAACAATAGAAACACAGAAGAGCAGATTGTTGAAAAGTGCCACAGGTGTGCATGCAACACAAGGGTGGAAAAGGCATGTTTCATAAAGAGTTTGGATGAAGTATGATCGTGGAATGTTTCTGTATTCCATCTTGTTCTTGCACAGGGTGGGGGGGACACTGACGGAGGAACAATCTCAACAGAAGGCAGAGCTGCTGGAGAAGGTGAAGGAGCGCAAGGACAACTTTCGTGAAATGGAGGAAAATCTGCCACACAAGAATGGGTATTTGCCATTAATTGTTAGGGTTTTTGTTGGTTTTGTGTGGCATTGCCATTTTTTTTTCATTATCAAGGCCACATCATAAGGACACAAAAGTATTGACAGTGAACAGCCAGCAGGGTTTCCATCTCAAGAACGTGTATAGGCAAGGTAAAAATCTGCTTGCTGGCTTTGAGTTTGCCTGCAGATGAAGCATTATACGTTGGATTTTTTTTTTTTTTTTTTTGTGCAGTCCCAACTTATGTGACTTTTTAGTGGCATTGCATCCATGTGGCTCTTTCCTATTCCTCGTCCACAGCCACAACCTGGCCTGGCTTGCCACAGCCACAGGGAGCAGTCAGTATGAAGTCATCATGAGGCAATCCACCCACAACCTGGCCTGGCCTGCCACAGCCACAGGGAGCAGTCAGTATGAAGTCATCATGAGGCAATCCACCCACAACCTGGCCTGGCCTGCCACAGCCACAGGGAGCAGTCAGTATGAAGTCATCATGAGGCAATCCACCCACAACCTGGCCTGGCCTGCCACAGCCACAGGGAGCAGTCAGTATGAAGTCATCATGAGGCAATCCACCCACAACCTGGCCTGGCCTGCCACAGCCGCAGGGAGCAGTCAGTATGAAGTCATCATGAGGCAGTCCACCCACAACCTGGCCTGGCCTGCCACAGCCACAGGGAGCAGTCAGTATGAAGTCATCATGAGGCAGTCCACTCAACTACACTGTTGCCAAGTCAATTCGGTGGTGTTCAATGGGCCTGTTCTGATCAAACATACGCAGGACACCACCTAGTAAGGTTCCTATTGACGACAATAATTGCTTAGTAATGGAGCCAGAATGAGTGAACTCACCCTTTGGAGGGCAACACTACAGTCCGTCCAGTGACAGTTCCCATGAATTTTTGGATACCAGTTACCCAGACAGAATCAAACCAAGGGCATAGATGTGGAAAGCCCATTGAAACTGAGGTCATCCTGGGTGCAGAACATGAGGGACCACAGGATTTTCTGATTTTTTTCCTTGATGCTGATGGATGAGATGACTGTAAGGAAACTGATGCTACAGATTTCGATTCTGGTCTGAGATCGAATTAGAGGGCTGTACACTACGCTTGATTCATTCTGGCCTGAGAGATACAGACACCTGCAGTGCTGGTCAGGAAATTTGAGCAACAGTCTCAGAGACGCATCCATTAAGTGGATGACACTTGACTGTGTGGTCTCTGGCTTCCAGGTTAAGTCCAGAGCAAACTGAATTCTGGGTAGGAGCTAGTTAGGGCAGAAAAATCCCACAAAGACATGGCTCTGGTGGGAATCAAACTCTACAACCTCCTGGCCAAGAGTCTTGGATGCTAATTACTGCATCATGTCCACAACCTCCTGGCCAAGAGTCTTTGATACTAATCACTGCACCATGTCCACAACCTCCTGGCCAAGAGTCTTTGATGCTAATCACTTGACCATGGCAGCTGATACCATCAGAAAACTAGTGGCTTGTCATCTCACAGTGTTAACTACTTGAGAAAACTGACAGCTGTGGTTCTTTCTACACACACTTCTGTCTGTAAATTCTCAGTACTTCTCGTTATAATGCATGTTCAAAATACATGCCCAGCACATTGATACTGAGGGATGCCATTTTCCAAAGCGTGTATATCAGAGAAAAAAAAAAGGTTAAAGCATCATATGCTTACGGACATAGGGCCTGTGAACTATTTGATGTTCATTGAGTTGGGGGGCATGGCAAGACGGAAGGTAGAGCCCCTACCTCTTCTTCTGCCACCTTAACTGCCTCTGACCCTAATCATGTACCCATTTACTGCTGGGTGGACACAGAGGATGTCTGACTCTAATCATGTACCCATTTACTGCTGGGTGGACACAGAGGATGTCTGACCCTATCTTACCATTACTATGGTGACAGGGAGTCGCTCAACAGTACCTTTACTGCTGGGTGGACACAGAGGATGTCTGACCCTAATCATGTACCCATTTACTGCTGGGTGGACACAGAGGATGTCCGACCCGTACCCTAATCATGTACCCATTTACTGCTGGGTGGACACAGAGGATGTCTGACCCGTACCCTAATCATGTATCCATTTACTGCTGGGTGGACACAGAGGATGTCTGACCCTAATCATGTACCCATTTATTGCTGGGTGGACACAGAGGATGTCTGACCCTAGTCACGTACCCATTTACTGCTGGGTGGACACAGAGGATGTCTGACTCTAATCATGTACCCATTTACTGCTGGGTGGACACAGAGGATGTCTGACCCTAATCATGTACCCATTTACTGCTGGGTGGACACAGAGGATGTCTGACCCGTACCCTAATCATGTACCCATTTACTGCTGGATGGACACAGAGGATGTCTGACTCTAATCATATACCCATTTACTGCTGGGTAGACACAGAGGATGTCTGACCCGTACCCTAATCATGTACCCATTTATTGCTGGGTGGACACAGAGGATGTCTGACCCTAATCATGTACCCATTTACTGCTGGGTGGACACAGAGGATGTCTGACCCTAATCATGTACCCATTTACTGCTGGGTGGACACAGAGGATGTCTGACCCTAATCATGTACCCATTTACTGCTGGGTGGACACAGAGGATGTCTGACTCTAATCATGTACCCATTTACTGCTGGGTGGACACAGAGGATGTCTGACCCTAATCATGTACCCATTTACTGCTGGGTGGACACAGAGGATGTCTGACCCTAATCATGTACCCATTTACTGCTGGGTGGACACAGAGGATGTCTGACCCTAATCATGTACCCATTTACTAGCTGGGTGGACACAGAGGATGTCTGACTCTAATCATGTACCCATTTACTGCTGGGTGGACACAGAGGATGTCTGACCCTAATCATGTACCCATTTACTGCTGGGTGGACACAGAGGATGTCTGACCCTAATCATGTACCCATTACTGCTGGGTGGACACAGAGGAAGTCTGACCCTAATCATGTACCCATTTACTGCTGAGTGGACACAGAGGATGTCTGACTCTAATCATATACCCATTTACTGCTGGGTACACACAGAGGATGTCTGACCCGTACCCTAATCATGTACCCATTTATTGCTGGGTGGACACAGAGGATGTCTGACCCTAATCATGTACCCATTTACTGCTGGGTGGACACAGAGGATGTCTGACCCTAATCATGTACCCATTTACTGCTGGGTGGACACAGAGGATGTCTGACCCGTACCCTAATCATGTATCCATTTACTGCTGGGTGGACACAGAGGATGTCTGACTCTAATCATGTACCCATTTACTGCTGGGTGGACACAGAGGATGTCTGACCCTAATCATGTACCCATTTACTGCTGGGTGGACACAGAGGATGTCTGACCCGTGCCCTAATCATGTACCCATTTACTGCTGGGTAGACACAGAGGATGTCTGACTCTAATCATATACCCATTTACTGCTGGGTGGACACAGAGGATGTCTGACCCTAATCATGTACCCATTTACTGCTGGGTGGACACAGAGGATGTCTGACCCTAGTCACGTACCCATTTACTGCTGGGTGGACACAGAGGATGTCTGACTCTAATCATGTACCCATTTACTGCTGGGTGGACACAGAGGATGTCTGACTCTAATCATGTACCATTTACTGCTGGTGGACACAGAGATGTCTGACCCTAATCATGTACCCATTTACTGCTGGGTGGACACAGAGGATGTCTGACCCTAATCATGTACCCATTTACTGCTGGGTGTTCACAGAGGATGTCTGACCCTAATCATGTACCCATTTACTGCTGGGTGGACACAGAGGATGTCTGACTCTAATCATGTACCCATTTACTGCTGGGTGGACACAGAGGATGTCTGACCCTAATCATGTACCCATTTACTGCTGGGTGGACACAGAGGATGTCTGACCCTAATCATATACCCATTTACTGCTGGGTGGACACAGAGGATGTCTGACCCTAATCATGTACCCATTTACTGCTGGGTGGACACAGAGGATGTCCGACCCGTACCCTAATCATGTACCCATTTACTGCTGGGTGGACACAGAGGATGTCTGACTCTAATCATGTACCCATTTACTGCTGGGTAGACACAGAGGATGTCTGACACGTACCCTAATCATGTACCCATTTATTGCTGGGTGGACACAGAGGATGTCTGACCCTAATCATGTACCCATTTACTGCTGGGTGGACACAGAGGATGTCTGACCCTAATCATGTACCCATTTACTGCTGGGTGGACACAGAGTATGTCTGACCCGTACCCTAATCATGTACCCATTTACTGCTGGGCGGACACAGAGGATGTCTGACCCTAATCATGTACCCATTTACTGCTGGGTGGACACAGAGGATTTCAAGCTGAAAAGGTCTGACTTCATTAGTGATTTGGACACATGACCATCACCTCCACATGCAGATGCTCAGACCACTTGACCATGGGCCTTTCAAGAGTAAATGTTCAATTTCAAGATGAGTTATACATGCAGAAATGGCATGACCCTGTGGCTCGGACCCCTTCATCACACAACAGAGGGCTAACAAACACGGCATCTGGCCAAGGTCCTTTTCTGACTGTTCTGCCTCAACCTTGGTGCCAAGATCAGTCAGGAGAAACAACAATACAGTCTTCAAGATTTCAGCCACCAGAACACAGCTGTTCAGACACTCGTGATTTGTGAGGATTGTGCTGGACTGGAATAGTTGAACTCGATTGCAGGGAGTTCAACATCAGCCTTGCCCAACCATCAGTGTGCATGTTTAAGCATTATACTGAGCCCCCTTCCCTTGTGACTGTAGTCAACAGTGTCTCCCACAACATATCCGTCCAGATCCTGAGGTCCACATAGAAAAGGAAGTTTACTACTAAAAGTGGTTTTATTAGTATCCCCTACTTGGCGAGGAACATTGCCACACATCATGATTCTCTCAAAAATTGCAAGTGGAGAACAGGGAGCTAACTCTACTCAACCACCAACCGTCACAACATTACAAAAGCCAAAACAACATTTTGGCCAATGACCATACAGCTGACCATACCTGTGCCAAGAGCTCAGTGTCCGATGGCCTGAAAGGGCCCAAAAGGTCTCGGCCCACGCCTGGATGATTGAGCCTAGGCCCTGTTCTTTCTCAAGTGCTTAAAAACTCAGTGTAGAATTAAAGAATGAAAGTTGCCTAGGATCAGGAAAAGGCCAAGACCAGAGCCAGTAAGGATCAACGGGCCCCAGAAAGACCAACTAGAACTAGGTGGGATTTGAACACCCAGCTACAAAAAGGAGCTAAAAAAATGCAAGTAGCAGAGCAGAACCAAGGCCATACTCTGAGCCTAATCAAATTTATAATACACGTTGAAGGAGTGTGCCACAAAAACACTCTGAACGAAAGGTGGCATTCATGTATTTTATTCTCTGTCTCTCTGTCTCTCTGTCTGTCTCTCTCTCTCTCTGTCTCTCTGTCTCTCTCTCTCTCTCACTCTCTCTCTCTGTCTTCTCTCTCTCTCTCTCTCTCTTTAAATCAGGTTTTTGGAGGAATGGGAGGCATGGTCTAATCTCTCTCTCTCTCTCTCTCTCTCTCTCTCTCTCTCTCTCTTTAAATCAGGTTTTTGGAGGAATGGGAGGCATGATCTAATTGCAGACATATCTGTTTTATATTTTTCATTTATGTCTGTCTTTCTACCTTATCTGTCTACCTATGCCAGCCCTGATGTGGCCCTTTGCGGTCGGCTGGGCTATAAGCAACATTATCTTATTATCTGTCTACCTATGTATGTATCTATCTGTCTATTTTTCTATATATATATATATATCTATTTATCTATCTATCAATCATTGATAAGCTATTCTCAGTGTGATTCTGTCTGTCTGTCTGTCTCTCTCTCCACCCCTCTTCCCCGCTCCCCATCCCCCACACTCTTGTTTTTTTTATTTTGTGTTTTTTGTTCTGAATGAAATTTCTGATACCAGTGTGATTCTGCTTAAATGTTTTTTTTGTTAGAAAAAAAGTAAGCTGTGATTATATGAGAGCTTTGATATGTAAGGTTGTGATGTGGTTGCAGGATTTATCTGAGCATCATCCTAGGCCAGGTCAGCATCTCGCTGTTGGACAAAGCGGACAAGTGAGTGCAGCACACTGTGACGGTTTCAGTTTCATCAAGGAGGCGTCACTGCGAGCAGACTAGTCCATATGCGCTACACCACATCTGCTAAGTTTTGAGACCACACTACGCATGATTTGAAGCTGATGGATAAATGAATTAACAACAAAGATGAGACAATTGAAGAAGAGAGTCTCGTGGCTACGACTCAGCGGATGTCTGACCTACGCATTAGCCCAACGCGCTGGTCAGACCTTGAGTGCCTACCTACCATTTTGTGTGTGTGTGTGTGTGTGTGCGTGTGTGTGCGTGCGTGCGTGCATGCGTGCGTGCGTGCATGTGTGTCATGGGTGTACACATGTGTGTATGATGTGTGGGCATGGTGTGCGTGGCGCGCGCGCGCATGTGTGTGTGTGTGTGCGCACGTGTATGTGTGTGTGCACGCAGGCATGTGTGCGCGCTTGTTTTTGTGTGTGTGTGTGCATGTGCAGAAGTGTGTGTGCGTATGTGTGTGTGTAATTTGTGGGTTTGTGTGAGCACACGTATCTGCATATAGGCTATATGTGTACATATCTGTGTGTCTTTGTATGTGGGTGTGTGCGCATGTGCGTGTGTGTGTGCATTTGTGCGCTTATGTGTATGCGTGTGTGTGCGTGCGTGTGTCAGTATGGACATGCACATGTACACGTGTATATGTGTGTGGGTAAAAGCGAGCGAACGTGAGCGCACACGTTCATATTTGTGTGTGTGTGTGAGTGCGCGCGCGCCCGTGTGTGTGTGTGTGTGTGTGTGTGTGTGTGTGTGTGTGTGTGTGTGTGTGTTGTGACTGCGTGTATGAATGTTCAGAAGATGACTTAGGAACAAGATCAAATACAGCATATAAGTGCATGCGCACTCTTGCGCGCACACACTGTGACATGTTGTCACTAGCAAGAGCAGTAGGACAGACATGACTGAAATGTTTATCGGCTTGTGCTAACAACACTGTCAGTTGAAACTATGGGTATAGTGTGCGTACGCAACTCATTGAGGAATGAGGCAATTTCAGAACTAATGAAGTCTCCACATTCTAGGTAGTGTGAGTTGGTAATTTCCTCTTTTCTTTCATTCTTTTTGACTTTTTATGTCTAGGTTTTTTTTTTCTGGTTTTGTTTCCCTTTCACCTGTCTTTGTTCTAGTGCCAGTCGTTCATATCTTAATATGAGTTTCAGAGTGGACACTAACTATACAGCCTGCAGTATGTCTTGCCCTTGTAATATAGATAAACTCGATTATCTCAAGAAGAGAAAATATGCTCTAAGTGCAACAGTTATTTCATGCTAAGTGCAATGGTTTTTTAACATAGTGGACGGAACATCTTGCCCTTGTAATATAAGATAAACTCGATTATCTCAAGAAGAGAAAATATGCTCTAAGTGCAACAGTTATTTCATGCTAAGTGCAATGGTTATTTTAACAATAGTGGACGGAACATTGAACACATGTGAAACAGGAAATAAACATTTTCTACAATAATGATAATGACAAAACGTAAGGTTTAACATTAAATACACTTACCATATTTCTGTACCTCTGAATTATACACATTATAAGATTTTTACCTAATTCAAAATCAAATTTGAAAAATTATTGCTGAAGCTTCAACGTTGACAAATAATTCATAAGACAAAACTAAGATTAAGATCAGAAATGGAGTTAAAAGATGAAAAATAGATGAATAAACTAATATCATGGATGTAGAAACATCATATCATCCTCACACATTCCCCCAAACTCCCACACCCCTACTCTTTCCTCTCCTTGTTCTGCATCCTTCAAACACACACACACACACACACACACACACACACACACACACACACACACACACACACACACACAGTGTCATATTAACCAGTTCACAGTCGCTCACATATTCAGGTTCACAGGAGAAGACAGCATAAAAGTGTTAAGAATGTAACAAGTGTATTGATGTAAAGATAAAAGTTTTCTGTCCTCAAATGATGGCCTGACAGTGAAAGTTGACAGTGTTTGACTGAAACTAACTGCCATCACGCGTAGTTTGTTTTGCCTTTCGAAGAACTCATTTCTCATGCAGTTCTTGCATACCAACTTCCTTTGTAGCCACAGCTTTACTGCACACTTTCACCACATCATGCACACACACCAATCCTACCATACAAACATGTAAATGAAACGGTGAGCAATAATTCAATACAGCAGTGGTAGTAAGTTTAATGCTCTGTGTGTGTGTGTGCGTGTGTGTGTGTGTGTGTGTGTGTGTGTGTGTGTGTGTGTGTGTGTGTGTTTATGTGTGTATGTGTGCACATGCATACGTGTGTGTGTGTGTGTGTGTGTGTGTGTGTGTGTGTGTGTGTGTGTGTGTGTGTGCAGCGTGTATATATGTGTGTGTGTGTGTGTGTGCATGTGTGTTTGTGTAGCCGCCATTGTGTCTTTTTTTTTTTTTTCAACTGTGGAGAAAAATCAAGCAAAAGATATAATGACATCAGCATGACCTAATTATATCTGTCTTTAGAAGTTCAGTAGCTTTGATATTATGTTATTTATATTATAAACTGCTGTGTGTATCTCAAAGATAGCTCTGATGTCTTTGTTGCCGTTTTTTGGGGGGGTGGGGGGGGGGGGGGGTAGGAAGGGACAACTTCATTTCTTTTTATGGTGATATCCTTAAAGGGCCATGTGTGATTAGCGAGACCATACTAACACTGAAATGATTTGTATCTCAATGGGAAAATCCTTAGCAGTCTTCAGTCACTGTCATTTCTATAGTTTTTTGAAGTACTTGGCTCTCCATTCTCCGCTTCTCCCTCTCACAGTGCTTCAGGTGTAACGTTGGTGATCAGATCAGGGTGTATGTGTGCATGTGTGTGTGTGTGTGTGTGTGTGTGTGTGTGTGTGTGTGTGTGTTAGGTCTTCAATTTAACGCCTATACACATTATGTGATATTAGACGAACCTAATCTATAAGAATAACATTAACAGCAACAGCAAAAAATGGATAACTAACTATAAAACATCGAAGAATAACCTTCATAACAAGGATGTTGCTAAAACACCAGTTCCCATTTTACAAAACAGAAAAAATAGGATTTTGAAGCAATGAAACAGCAATTTTACACATTAGTGATAAATTGGTTACAACTGTATCCAGAGAACAATTAGGTAGAGGTGGTAGATGAGGTTTTAACTGCTTGCAGTGGAAAAGTATGTGGGAATTTGTTATCATTTCACCACAAAGGCATGTTATATTTTTGTAAAACTTTGTCTTAAAAGCGTTTAGTTTGATCTTATATATTAGCGAAATTATGATCCGAGAAAACGGCAAACTACATTGATAAAAAGAATGAAGTGTGTCAAAGTTTAATAGCTGGTTTATGCGTGCATCAAGAGAACATCCCAAATTTTGTTGTTTTTTCCTAAAATGTTTCCAGCATGCATTTTCTAGAAGACTATCCCTCATGGATAGACAATGGGATACTGACAACCTCTGACCCGCTAGTATTTTTCGCTCCCCGTTTTGCTGCTCTGTCTACTCTCTCGTTAAACTGAATCCCACAATGAGAAGGAACCCAACAGAAACTAATTCTTGTGCCCCAAATAATCAAGAAATGTATTAGGTGATGAATATCTGTAATCAGATCTTGTCTTACTATAGGGTTTGTTTTACTTAGGGCGAATAAAACCGTGTTGTGTGTGTGTGTGTGTGTGTGTGTGTGTGTTTTAGGTTAACATGTGTAAGTTATTATGAGATTGTTATTGCATGACTTTATACAATAACTGATTATAATTACATTATGTAAGTTCGAGCATGTTTGTATGGATATATATGAACACTGTCGCAATGTTCATGTCAATGTCTTTATGTACAAACAGTTGGTGATTAAACACACACACACACAACAACACACACACACACACACACACACACACACACACACACACACACACACACACACACACACACACACACACGTACACACACATATGTATATATAAGCCTTCCAACCCTCCTCTCCGGACTTGGCTCAGGGAACAGCCTCCAGTACTTCATGATAGCAAAATTGTGCGGGAGATAGTTCCTAAGGAGCCGATAGTGGGTGAAAGAAGTTGCAAGTCTCTAAAGAATGTTGTAATGCCTTCTGCCTTGCCCCCCTTGTCACTGGAGACTGCAGGCTGTTACGACTGCTGTAAAAAATGTGTCGTTTGCTCTAACCATCTTTTAGAAACTAAACACTTTTCAAGTTCCAGAACTGAAGAGAATTTTACCATCAGAGAGTGTTTGGATTGTGAAAGCAAAAATGTGATCCATCTTTTATTTTGCAACAAATGTCAGCACACACAGTATGTTGGCGAAACCAAAAATTCTTTAAAAACCAGATTTTATCTTTGCAGGTCTAATATAAGAAAAAAACACAGGAACGCTTGTAGCTAAACATTTTAACTCACCCGACCATTCCTTTTCCAGTCTTAAATGTGTTATTATCAAAAGGGTGCACAGTGAAAATCTTAATTCTAGATTAAAAAGAGAAACTTTTTGGATAACTAAATTAAAAACTCTCTCACCTCTAGGTTTAGTCAAGATAACTAGTACTGGCCTTTCTGCAGGGGGTGACCTTTTCCACTCCTCCCCCCCCCCCCCCCCCCCCCCCAAAGATTTCCCTAAATGGTGTACTGGCTGGTTTTTATGTTTGTTTCTATTGTTGTATTCCACTTGGACTGTTTTTATATCTTTTTTTTTCTTTTACCCTGTATGGTTTGTTTTTTTGTTTTCTTGCACTGCTTTACTCTATATAGATTGGTTTTACATCCCCCCCCCCCCCCACCCACCCGCCTGTTTGGATGTGTTACCTTTAAGTACGTATAACTGTTTTACCCAGTATGAATTGTTTTCATATCTTGTTTACCTTTTATTCCAGTTATTACAGGTTTTAACGTTATTCACATTTTAAGATTTTGTAACTGCCTTAACCCGAAGAGTGCCTATAAGCCGTCAGCTGACGGCGAAGTAAAAATGCTTTCCCAGTGCCTATGGGCTGTCCACTGACGTCATGCATTTTTCTTGAATTTTCATTCGTTACTATTTCTATTAACGGACTTAAATAGAGTGTGCGTAGTAAGCCTTATATGTCTGGAGTATTAAAATGATATGCAAATGACCACACGTGAGGGGAAAGCCCATTTATTCTCATCACTGACTGGATGACCAGCCAGCACTTCGTCTTGCTTGCAAAGATGGCGGCGCAACCTTCAACAAGCGTAGCGACCAAATCAACGTATTTACACAGATGAGCAGGCTCTGCTAATCATTTTTGACAAAGACAGTAATCTTTTATTCAACGACTTACTCGAGCATGAAGGTGAGATGATGATTGTGATGGAATTGCCGACCGTATTCGTCAGTTATTGTGTCGGGCTGTGTGACCTCAGTGTGTCTTCAGCTGACTGGTTTGCCAGCGTCGAACGAGCTCGCCTAGTGTGTACTCTGCACTGCGTGCCAGTGGCCAGTGATGTGATAGTCAGCGCGAGAGGGGAGCGTGGCCTGCTCGCGGCGTGACACGGGGCAGAGGGAAAGGTAGGAGAAGAGGAGGAGTGAAAGAGAGGGTTGAAGTCCAGCAAGGGGGCGTGGTGGGGGGAGGGGGGCGTGGTCGTGGACTGGCCTGTCTGCATAGAGTGTGAGCGTCTTGATAGACTTCTAAACTGTTTTACTTTCATTTACATGTGTAGTGTGACAATACAAACTTTATTTTCAACTTTTTTGCTTTGTGTTCTTTTTTGGATGTGAAGCTGTAGTGGTAAATACATATGTTTTTGATCGTGCAAAAAAATCTATCCAAATCTAAATGCCTAAATATTTTTTTATTATCAAAATTAAAACAAAAGAAGCCCAGATTCAAAATCTTCATTCAATTTCCTTCAAAAATCATATATTTCATTGTTATATCTTTTGTAGTTTCTGAGCTAGAATTTTTTTGTTAATTATTACCCCCAAATCATTAGATTTCCCTGGCACTGGGAAAGCCTTTGTTTGTAACATTTTCAAGCAGTGAACGGGTTAATTCATGCAACTTTAATTGCATTCCATAATGGATGTATTTGACCCTGCCTTCCCCCACCCCTTCTTTTTTTAAAATGTACAATTGTTTAGTTAATCTTTTTGCAGTTCAGTGACTCTTTTAATTCTCTGGGTTACAGGAAGTTTTATCGCCCACATGTCTTAGTAAGAGGTGATTTACACTTGCTCAGACAGGTATAAATGTAAAACCTGCCTGCATGTATGGCAGATAAGAGGTGATTTACACTTGCTCAGACAGGTATATATGTAAAACCTGCCTGCATGTATGGCAGATAAGAGGTGATTTACACTTGCTCAGACAGGTATAAATGTAAAACCTGCCTGCATGTATGGCAGATAAGAGGTGATTTACACTTGCTCAGACAGGTATATATGTAAAACCTGCCTGCATGTATGGCAGATAAGAGGTGATTTACACTTGCTCAGACAGGTATATATGTAAAACCTGCCTGCATGTATGGCAGATAAGAGGTGATTTACACTTGCTCAGACAGGTATAAATGTAAAACCTGCCTGCATGTATGGCAGACATATGCACATGCATTCATATTACTTCCTACTCATGTAGATTTGTGTGCCTGTGTGTGTATTCACATGCATGTGGATGTGTAAGCATGGGAATGTGTGTGTGTGTGTGTGTGTGTGTGTGTGTGTGTGTGTGTGTGTGTGTGTGTGTGTATGAGAGTTGCTTTTGGATTGCTCTCTTCCGGTTGCTGTGTGTATACATGTCTTGTATGCCTTCCCACTTATGCGATTATATGGTGTTTGAAGGAGCATGTATCAACGTGTTTTATTTTTATTTTTATTTTTACCTGCTGAGGAAGCTCATGCCCCATGAATTTTAATCACGGAGCAGAGAAATAAAATGGGGAAATGTCTCTTCACAGGATAGGAGCATTGATGAAATTTGGAGAGGTGGACAAGGACACATGGAGAATGGGTTGGAAAAAGGAGGGGGAGAGATTGGGGTGGTTGAGGGTGTTGATGGGAGGGTGTCGTGGGGAGGATGTTGTGGGGCGGATGTAGGTGGGGGATTAGTGACACATGCTTATTGTGATGTGATGAGTGTGTGGTAGTTGGGGAGATGGGTATGTTGGGTGGGGGCTGGGGGTGAGAGAGTGAGAATATCTGTGAACTGTTTTCATTAGTTGATGACTGGATTCCGGGCTTCATTCTTGTCATTAAAGTCCCCTGAGAAAGACCTGTTACAGGCCAAAATATTTGGAATATTTATGAGTCTGTAGTTTTTATCTTCATTTTATGTGTACATATATATATATACATACATACATACATACATATATATGCCAGCATGTTAAGTGCATGTATGTACAAACTATTTTAGTGTTTATGCTTATGTCTGTGTGCAAAAAGAGTTGGTGATTATATTATGTGTGTACAGATATATTTGTGTATATGTACATTATCACAGTGTCCATGCCATATATATTATGTGCATACAGGTATACTTGTGTATATTTACATTATCACAGTGTCCATGCCATATATATTATGTGCGTACAGATACATTTGTGTCTATGCACATGATCACAGTGTCCATGCCAAGCTGATTGCCATGGCTATGTGTTGCAGATTTCGCTACAAGCAGGAGTACGAGAAGTTCAAGCTGACAGTGAGCTATGTTATCATGTTCCTGGCTCTGTTCACCTATTTCATCTACTTCTACAGGTGACACTGCTTTGTGCTTAACACTGCCTTTCAAGGCTGTGCAATGTTGTGTGGTATTCAGTTGTATTGCAGCGGCTTTGTGTTAGGTTGTGTCCAGTTCTCGTGACAACTGACTGACGTTCCTGTGTGAAGTACAGAATGTTGAGCCCTGGGAGAGTGTGTTTCCACCATGTGGGTCAGCCCACTCCCTGTGTGAAGTACAGAGTGTTGAGCCCTGGGAGAGTGTGTTTTCACCGTGTGGGTCAGCCCACTCCCTGTGTGAAGTACAGTATGTTGAGCCCTGGGAGAGTGTGTTTCCACCATTGGGTCAGCCCACTCCCTGTATGAAGTACAGAGTGTTGAGCCCTGGGAGAGTGTGTTTCCACCATGTGGGTCAGCCCGCTCACTGTGTGAAGTATAGAGTGTTGAGCCCTGGGAGAGTGTGTTTCCACCATGTGGTTCAGCCCACTCCCTGTGTGAAGTATAGAGTGTTGAGCCCTAGGAGAGTGTGTTTCCACCATGTGGTTCAGCCCACTTGTCCTTTTGTTCTTTCTGTCTTTGTACGACCTTCTTTACCTAAGTGGATTTATCTGCAGATGTATTCCAGGATGACTCTTTTCTATGGGCTCTTTTGACTGGCATTTCGTTCAGAGTAAATAGATTACAGCTGCAAGCAGACATTGTTACTGCTGAAGGACAGGCTGGAGTAGATTACAGCTGCAAGCAGACATTGTTACTGCTGAAGGACAGGTTGGAATAGATTACTGCTACAAGCAGACATTGTTCTGCTGAAGGACAGGTTGGAATAGATTACAGCTGCAAGCAGACATTGTTACTGCTGAAGGACAGGTTAGAATAGATTACAGCTGCAAGCAGACATTGTTACTGCTGAAGGACAGGTTAGAATAGATTACAGCTGCAAGCAGACATTGTTCTGCTGAAGGACAGGTTGGAATAGATTACAGCTGCAAGCAGACATTGTTACTGCTGAAGGACAGGTTGGAATAGATTACAGCTGCAAGCAGACATTGTTCTGCTGAAGGACAGGTTGGAATAGATTACAGCTGCAAGCAGACATTGTTCTGCTGAAGGACAGGTTGGAATAGATTACAGCTGCAAGCAGACATTGTTTGCTGAAGGACAGGCTGGAATCTGCAAAGGCAGGTGAACTGTCAAACAAATCTTCAACTTGCGCACCTTTAGTGAAAAAACACCTCAAACTCCAGAGGGAGTTCTGCCACATCTTCATAGACTTCAAGAAGTTCTGTAGAAGCTGGCGTGAGGTACTGTGAGCCACAGTGGAAAAATTTAACACGGGGAATTGTTAATCAACACTATGCAGCAACTATACTCCAAAGCAGTTAGAGCAGGATTACATGAGATGCTACTAGGGATTGGTTTCATGCTTCAGTTGAAGTTTATCAAGCCTGCCTTTTGTCTCCCATACCTTCCAACATATTCCATCAACACATCATAACTGATGCACCTTCCACATATTCCATCAACACATCATAACTGATGCACCGTCCAACATATTCCATCAACACATCATAACTGATACACCTTCCAACATATTCTATCAACACATCACAACTGACGCACCGTCCAACATATTCCATCCACACATCACAACTGACGCACCGTCCAACATATTCCATCAACACATCACAACTGACACACCGTCCAACATATTCCATCATCACATCATAACTGAAGCACCGTCCAACATATTCCATCAACACATCACAACTGATGCACCGTCCAACATATTCCATCAACACATCACAACTGACACACCGTCAACATGTTCCATCAACACATCACAACTGACGCACCGTTCAACATATTCCATCAACACATCATACCTGATGCACCGTCCAACATATTCCATCAACACATCATACCTGATGCACCGTCCAACATATTCCATCAACACATCGTAACTGATGCACCGTTCAACATATTCCATCAACACATCGTAACTGATGCACCGTCCAACATATTCCATCAACACATCGTAACTGATGCACCGTCCAACATATTCCATCAACACATCGTAACTGATGCACCGTCCAACATATTCCATCAACACATCGTAACTGATGCACGTCCAACATATTCCATCAACACATCGTAACTGATGCACCGTTCAACATATTCCATCAACACATCTTAACTGATGCACCATTCAACATATTCCATCAACACATCATAACTGACGCACCTTCCAACATATTCCATGAACACATCATAACTGATGCACTTGAAAATCATGCTGACAGAATCAGCTTTGGAGGAAGAATTGTCAGAAAACTTTGCCTTTTAGACTTCATTGATGGCTTGGTAGGTAGAGAACAAGAAGTCACTAAGATTGTAGTGAAAAAAATTGATTTAGTGCCTGTGTGATCAAGTTGATGGCCAGCCAAATTGTCACCATCACTACTGATGTCATTGTCCGTGCACAGACGCTGCTTACTGTTCAACAGTTCCTTACCAGGGATCCATCATTAGCAATGAGGAGCCAAACCAGGAATCCTCTTGAGGGCAGCAAAGGGAACATCAGCATTGTCTAGACTGAACCCTGTGTGGAAGAACAGTAACATCTCTTTGAAACATATGATTGTGCTCCCTTCATGCATCTACTAATACATTCCCTTTTTTCTGCGTGTGAGACACAAAACCTCAAGATTAAAAAAGAAGCTCCAAGCCTTTGAAATAAGGTGTCACAGCAAAGAGTAAGATGAAGAAAGTTCTAGTGAAATACGATGTCACTGCAAAGAACAAAATAAAGAAAATTCTAGTGAAATACAGTGTCACAGCAAAAAACAAGCGTGCCAAACCATCAAACCGTACATCAGACCCTAGGAAAATCTAGATAGGTCCATTACTGTGTTTTGGTGTCTTTTATTCCCCCCCCCCCCCTTCCCCCTCCCCCCCACTCCGCTTCCCACTCCTCTCTCCAGCCTTCACTGTTCCTCCACATTCCTCTCACCCCAGTCTGCCTTCATGCCAACACCCCAACATCCCCTCCACCATTTCCTCCACCCCCTCCTTTTGGTTATCAGAAACTGATTTTTTTTTTTCTTCAAGCAATTACATGTCTTGTTCCAGTTTTTGTGAAGAAGATTGTTGTTGTTGTTTTTTTTTTTTATATGTTTGTCATATGAAGTCTTTCAACAGAAGAAGTGTGAAAGAAGTTTATCAGTGATGGAGGCTGAATCTGGTTCATACCTGTGAGACTGAATTTTTATGGAATTTCCCTGTTTTAAGCATCAGTCCCCAAATCCTTAAAATGGTGAAAAAAATCCAGAATTTTAAAATGTTGTATAAAAATGTTGGGTTTGGATGATCATTTTCGAATAGGGGTAATGAAGTATTGCATTATATTGATAAAGCCCAAATGATGTTATGTGAATTTAGGGAATTCTGTGAAGCTGAAAATGCATTTTTCTTTTCAGCATACATTTGAGAATTTAATCAGTGAAAAGTTTTTTAAAATGGTTTTCGTCAGAAGTCAAACTGCCTCCTCTTCGCCCCACTCCACCCTTTTCATCCACTGGTTCCCAACTTTTGACTTCAGAAGATTGACAGTTTTGTTAGTCATTGAAGTCATATGCGAAATGTTTGAGTCGAACAAGGTTTGGGAGTGACAGCATATGGTGAAATACACCTGAATCATCCATTTTCTGTGTATTGTCCATCAAAATACAGATATACATGCATCAGAGAGATGTTCCGGTCTTTTCTGGTATTTTCATGATTTGTTATATCCGTGTCCAAGGGTATACACATGGCTGCTAATCATGACTAATTTTCAGTCTTATGCAACAAAATTACTACTTAACTCTAAAAAAAAGAAAAGAAAAAAAAGAACAAGAAGAAACAAAACAGAATAAGAAAAAGTGCTGGTTGATTCAGGTGTTGATATGTGAATGCTGTAACCTGTGCATGTGCACAGTGTTACTCCCCTTTAACAATGTTGCCTGTCCAGGAAGCTTTTTGCTAACCAGCTTCATGATCTTAGGAAGGAGGCACATCCTTAGTCTGACCCTTCCTCATTAGGATTATTACTTTAGGTTTCTATGAAAATGCCATGTATATGATGAATCTGGTACTCTTGCGGTTAGTGTGATCTTTGAAATGTTAGTCCTTGTTGCCTGATTGAGCAGCTGTTTCATAGCCATTACAGATCAGTTCAGTGATTGCTGCCAGTGCTTGCTGAATTTCATATCATTACAGATCAGTTCAGTGATTGCTGCTAATGTTGTGCTGAATTTCATAATCATTACAGATCAGTTCAGCGATTGCTACCTATGTTGCAGATGCTGGATGCTCTGCTGAATTTCTTGCTGTTTGGTATACAGCACCCTGACCATCAGAGAGAGCATCCTCATTGTGAATGGATCAAGGTACCCGTGTCTACAGCATTGTCACTTTCAGTAATTAGAGCATCCTCATTGTGAATGGATCAAGGTACCTGTGTCTACAGCATTGTTCACTGTCAATAGATTAGAGCATTCTCATTGTGAATGGATCAAGGTACCCCTGTCTACAGCATTGTTCACTGTCAGTAAATTAGAGCATCCTCATTGTGAATGGATCGAGGTACTGGTGTCTACAGCATTGTTCACTGTCAGTAAATTAGAGCATCCTCATTGTGAATGGATCAAGGTACCGGTGTCTACAGCATTGTTCACTGCCAATAGATTAGAGCATCCTCATTGTGAATGGATCAAGGTACCCGGGTCTACAGCATTGTTCACTGTCAATAGATAGAGCATCCTCATTGTGAATGGATCAAGGTACTGTCCACAGCGTTGTTCACTGTCAATAAATTAGAAAGAGCATCCTCATTGTGAATGGATCAAGGTACTGGTGTCTACAGCATTGTTCACTGTAAAAAAAATTAGAGAGAGCATCCTCATTGTGAATGGATCAAGGTACTGATGTCTACAGCATTGTTCACTGTCAGTAAATTAGAGCATCCTTATTGTGAATGGATCAAGGTACCGGTGTCTACAGCAGTGTTCACTGTCAATAAATTAGAGAGAGCATCCTCATTGTGAATGGATCAAGGTACTGGTGTCCACAGTGTTGTTCACTGTCAGTAAATTAGAGCATCCTCATTGTGAATGGATCAAGGTACCCCTGTCTACAGCATTGTTCACTGTCAGTAAATTAGAGCATCCTCATTGTGAATGGATCAAGGTACAGGTGTCTACAGCAGTGTTCACTGTCAATAAATTAGAGAGAGCATCCTCATTGTGAATGGATCAAGGTACTGGTGTCCACAGCGTTGTTCACTGTCAGTAAATTAGAGCATCCTCATTGTGAATGGATCAAGGTACCCCTGTCTACAGCATTGTTCACTGTCAGTAAATTAGAGCATCCTCATTGTGAATGGATGAAGGTACTGTGTCTACAACCTCATTGTGAATGGATCAAGGTACTGGTGTCTACAGCATTGTTCACTGTCAATAAATTAGAGAGAGCATCCTCATTGTGAATGGATCAAGGTACTGGTGTCCACAGCTTTGTTCACTGTCAGTTGTATTGCCTTGTTTGTCTTCCCCTGATGAACATGAAGGGTCGCACTCAGGAATGGGGTAACACTCAAAAGAGATATATAGGCATATATGTAGTCATGCATGCACGCTTACAGGCGTGTGCAAATGCACACATGTATGCGTGCATATACTCATGTGCAAACCCCACACACACACACACACCACACACACACACACACACACACACACCCGCTCGCGCGCGCACACACACACACACACACCACACACACACACACACACACACACACACACACACACACACGCACACACAACGCTGGTACCAAGTCATGATAGTGTTTTGCTTCTGACTTTCAGAATCAAGGGCTGGTGGCTGACTCATCATTTCATCTCTACGGTGTGTGCAGGCATCAGTCTTATTTGGTATGTAACAGCTTACATTGTAGCCAGCTTCCATTATCCCTTTCAAAGTCTTCTGACTATAAGACTCTTGGTAGTTTATTAAATAAGCTCTGAAACTTTCACAGAGACCACAGCTCTGTTGCCCCGAGCAAGACCAGCAGTCTTCCTGCCCCTTGCAGACAAACATGACATTACCCGCCATGGCTGTGCTGAAAGTCATGTCAAACAGACTGCCCTCTGTCACAGTCACTTAGTGTTTTAGCCAGTCAACTCTCCATTCAGAGTGGAAGAATTTTACATTTTGGGGTCATTGAGGAAGTCCACTGGGGACAGCATCCACAAGAACTGAAACAGGTAGTTTGACATGCTGCATCTTAACATTCAGGCCTCCCCAGATAACCTGTGTGGAAAAGAAACATACAGTCACCCTCCATAGGTGGATGGGCAGTTGATGGAAAATGGTTGGTATGGCAGGTCAGTAGTTGGAAAATTCATGTCACTGGTTGTCTCCTCAGCAGTTGATGACATTTTGGGTTGAACCGGCCGGCAGTATCTGTCGTGCAATCACTGTCAAACCATGCAGTTGACGACATTTTGGGTTGAACCAGCCGGCAGTATCTGTCATGCAGTCACTGTCAGACCACGCAGTTGATGACATTTTGGGTTGAACCAGCCGCAGTATCTGTCGTGCAATCACTGTCAGACCATGCAGTTGATGACATTTTGGGTTGAACCAGCCGGCAGTATCTGTCATGCAATCACTGTCAGACCATGCAGTTGATGACATTTTGGGTTGAACCAGCCGGCAGTATCTGTCATGCAGTCACTGTCAGACCATGCAGTTGATGACATTTTGGGTTGAACCAGCCGGCAGTATCTGTCATGCAGTCAGGCATGCCTACCGTCCCTGACCATCCGGAATTTGTCCCGGAAAGTTGATTTTAGAAGCCACTGTCCCGGAAATCCCGGATTTGCAACACACATCCCGGAAAAAAAAATCGGGCGTCCCAGAAAAAAAAATCGGGAGTTAAAAAGCCGTTCTTATTGTGCTGCACAGAACTGAGCCAAGAATATCATCTGCTGGAGTGAGTAGAGTAATACGCATGCGCGCGAAAGAACAAACAAACTCGCTTTCACTTTCAAGTCAGAACATGACGTCGAAGAGGAGACATGATGTCGACACAGAGTCGGATTCTGACTCTTCGGATGGGTCAGAAAGGAGTGAAAAGAAGAAGAAAACAACCGTGAAGCGAGGTTCTGTCTTCAAAAAAGAATTCTTGGAAAAGTGGCCTTGTCTACAACAAGGGAAGAAAGGAGTTTCGTTTGCCTTCTGCAAGACGTGTGTGTGTGATTTCTCAGTGAAATCTGGCGACACTGTTCTGTCCCTGATTTTACGAATTTGTCCCTGATTTCTGTCTGTATTGTCCCTGAAAGTAAATTTTGGGGTAGGCATGCCTGTGCAATCACCGTCAGACCCTGGTCATGTGCTGTTCCTGGGTAGAGCCACCCAGATGTTACACTGGGAAATCTGTGGTATGAAAAAAAGTTATACAGTACTTTACTTCCTTCTTTACATTGCAGATTTAGCACAGTTTACTTTTTGATGAAATAGATGTGCTGAACATTGAATCCTTTGTAAAATGTTAAATCAAATTGCATACCCTAGTTGATTGGGAAACTGTTGGAAAATGTCAGAAAAATAAATGAAATAAAGTTTAGATGGGTTCAGTTGAAAAGTTGTCATAGAATTCTTGTATTAAATTTGCATAAAAGAGAATGGATGTGAAAAACAATGATAGATGCAATGTTTGGTCAAACAGAAGGAAATAGCATATGCCACTACTTGTGATACTGTCCCATTTCTCCAGAATGTTGGAAGGAATTGGATGAAACTGCGAAAACTGTGTCAGATTGTCCTTCAGTTTGGAAGGAATTGGATGAAACTGCGAAAACTGTGTCAGATTGTCCTTCAGTTTGGAAGGAATTGGATGAAACTGCGAAAACTGTGTCAGATTGTCCTTCGGTTTGGAAGGAATTGGATGAAACTGCGAAAACTGTGTCAGATTGTCCTTCGGTTTGGAAGGAATTGGATGAAACTGTGAAAACTGTGTCAGATTGTCCTTCAGTTTGGAAGGAATTGGATGAAACTGTGAAAACTGTGTCAGATTGTCCTTCGTTTGGAAGGAATTGGATGAAGCTGTGAAAACTGTGTCAGATTGTCCTTTAGTGTTGAACTAGTTTTATTTAAAACAGATGACAAAACAAAAACAATCAAGCCTTTGATCTCGTATTATTATGGATGAAGTTTTTTGTTTACACATGCAGGATTAACTGTGTTAAACCAAGGTTGTCAGTATTCAAATGTGCACTGAAATAGAGATACAATATAGAAAAGCATGTGCATGGGATGGAAATGCAATATTATGATTGTTTTTGA
>CM065736.1:61257955-61297585 GCA_033310375.1 Conus canariensis
CAGACTGACAGATTGACAGACAACACTGAGACAGACAGACAGGATCTGTCTACTAAAAAACCAAAACTTCATTGAATGTGTGTCAACTGCCCCAAAACCTATGCATTCTTTACCCATTTTTCTCTGTAGACAAGTTGACAGACAGACTGACAGACAGACAGACAGACAGATAGGCAGGCAGACAGACAGACAGACAGACAGACAGACAGACAGACAGACAGACAGACCGACCAACACACACATCGTTTCACCTTAAGATCTTGCGGGATGTCGCCAAGGTCTGCTAGGTTGGTTGGCAGTCGTGGGTGCTGTTCTTTCTGCCGCTGCCGCTGGATGGTCCGAACCAAACACATCTTGGAAGGGAGACTCACAATCGTTGTTTCTGAAAGGCCTTCCTGCGTGTCAGCCAGTATTTGCCTCGTACTGTCTCTTGTATTGCGGGCCTGGTCTTTCATGCGACTAACTGCAATTGCGGCCGCGATTTTGGGCTGGTTTGGGGCGTGGGACAGGTGCTCTCCCACCTCCTGCACCACTGCCCCATCTCTCAGGTGCAGTCTGGCCTTACATGTACCATTGTCACATCGCCAAAAAGACAATTCTGGATCTTTTGTACTGTTCTTATCAAAGCGGAAGGAGTAGCCATTGTAGCTAAACTTTTCTTTTCTCCGTATGCTTAGGTAGGACTCTGCAATCTCTGGCATGTTTCCACGGTAAAGAACGTCAGGAGTAATGAACAGAAAAATAACCCGATTTCAACTCAACTCCGTCTGAATATCAATCACACCACTCACAACACCTCTCTCTCTCTCTCTGTCTCTCTCTCTGAATATAACTCAAACCACTCATTCAGACCTGATCTGTAACTCAACTCCGTCTGAATATCACAATCACACCACCTCACTACTCACCTCTCTCTCTCTCTCTCTCTCTCTCTCTCTCTCTCTCTCTCTCTCTCTCTCTCTCTCTCTCTCTCTCTCTCTCTCTCTCTCGCCAATAGTTTTACCCCCTTCCCCGACATTCCCTCCTTTTCCCCCACCGGCGCTCAGATGTACGGCGCTGAAGTCTCCCGGCGCTAAAGTGTACGGCGCTGACATCCCCCCGTGCTGAAATGTACGGCGCTAAAAAGTACTGTGCTGAAAAGACGCCGCGCTGAAATCGTGGCGCTGAAAGGTATGGCGCTGTAGTGCTGGCGCTAAAGTGACGTGTCACCCCTATAGACACTGGTCTCCACTCTCATCTCCCGAACCCCTGACGACAGGGTGAGAACAGTGTCTATAGGAAACCCACCCACACTGACCAATATCTGAACTTTCACTCCAACCACCCCCTCCAACACAAGAGATCTGTTGTTAACACCCTCATGCACAGAGCCTCTGTACTGTGTTCCACTAAGGAGGAAGAGCTGAAAGAAGAAGAACACATCAAGACTGCCCTTTCCGCTAATGGATACCCTGCATGGATGTGGGACACCCCTCGAGTTCCCTACCCTTCTTCTACAGATACGGACAGTGCGAAAGTGGGGATCCCTTACATTAAAGGAGTTTCAGAGCGTCTGGCCAGGACCTTCCAACAACATGGATGTAAAGTGTTCCACAAACCCACCAATTCCCTACGCCAGCAACTGACCCATGTCAAAGACAAAACAGACCCCCTCAAGCGGTGTGGTGTAGTGTACCAGGTAGGGCATCAAGACTGTGCCAATACCTACATTGGCGAGACAGCAAGACCACTCACCACCCGTCTACAGGAAAACCAAAACCGATCTACTTCTGCCATACACGAACACCTACAAGCCACTGGCCACAGTTTCAGCCCCCGAGAAACCAAGATCTTATCTACAGAGCCCTTCCTCACAAAAAGAAAAGTTAAAGAAGCCATCGAAATCAAGACTAGACGCCCCAGCCTGAACAGAGATCAAGGTTTCGAACTTCCCCCCATCTACAATCAGATCCTGACAACTATTCACCCCACACAACAGCTGCCCCACCAGGCCTCGCTGCCACAACAGCAACAGTGAGCTGAAGAAGACAGGGCGACCCTGTCGAAATATTCTCAAAGTAAGTTTTTGATTCGGAGTCTAAACACTTTTCTAATGTCGAATCCAGAATCCAGAAACCTATATTCCTATCAATTTATAATTTTTCCGCACATAATACTTTTTAACATGATACTTTGTTACAGTGACTGCTTCAACTGCAAACAGTCTGCTACTGAAACATCTTAATGCTTCTGTAGTTCAGCTTTAAAGAAAATTCATTAAGTTTAGATGAAAAGGAATGATAATCAGACAAGCCATGGAAAGGTTCATGTACAATAGCTGACGGCTTGTACTGTCTTCTCTTTTCAGTGTACTTTCCCACCCCACCCCACCTCCTCCATTCCCTCTCCCCATTTTGTTGTTGTTGGTTGGTTTTGTTCCTGTTTCGTTTGATTGTTTGTTTGTTTTAATTCTTCTTAATCCCACCTTTGTGTTTTTGATTCTTAAAAATTACCTCCTCAGTTTCATATGTCTGGTTCTAAACATGGAACTCAGTAATGATTGATACTTACACTTAAGTTCAGTTCATCACATATTGTATGTATGAGAATATATGATTTTGACGTCTTGTCCTGTATGCTATATGTACACACATTGAGTTTGTTATGGTATTGATGATGTGATATATGTTCGAAGTGGAAGTAGAACTTTCATTGCGAGGGGAAAACAGTGATACAATTCAATATAATGCAGCACAGCACAGTACAACAAAACGAAGCAATATATTACATTACAACATGATCACAGTTCCTTGATACAATTCAGTATAACACATTACAACATTATCACAGTTCCTTGATACAATTTAATATATTACATTACACATGACACGTTCTTTGATACAAATCATATAGTACATTACAACTGATCACAGTACCTGATGCAATTCAGTATAGTACATTACAACATGATCACAGTACCTTGATACAATTCAGTATAGTATATTACAACATTATCACAGTTCCTTATACATTCATATAGTACATTACACATTTCACAGTTCCTTGATAAATTCAGTATAGTACTTACAACATTGTCACAGTCCCTTGATACAATTCAGTATAGTACATTACAACATTGTCACAGTCCTTGATACAATTCAGTATAGTACATACAACATTGTCACAGTCCTTGATACAATTCAGTATAGTACATTACAACATTATCACAGTTCCTTGATACAATTCAATATAGTTGTGTAAGCGAGTGTTGATTGTAAAGCGCTTAGAGCTTGGTCTCTAGCCGAGAATAGGCGCTATATAAGTATTCATTATTATTATATATTATTATTATATAGTATATTACAACATTATCACAGTTCCTTGATACAATTCAGTATAGTACATTACAACATTGTCACAGTTCCTTGCAAAGCACAGTTCGGAGCATTTGAACACAGATTTTACCATTTGACGCACACATTTTGACTTTGAGGGTCAGTGGGAGATATAGTTCATTTGGTCATGAGTACAATAATCTTTCTGCAGTTTTGTTTGAAGTTTAAAGTTACAAACTGTTCTGAACATCATTTCATTGATGAAAGTGATTTAAACTCATCAACCGTAGAGGTGTATTCCCTGATCTTTTTCATTGATGAAGGCGATTTAAACCCATCAACTCAAGAGGTGTGTTCCCTGATCTTTTTCATTGATGAAGGCGATTTAAACCCATCAACTCAAGAGGTGTGTTCCCTGATCTTTTTCATTGATGAAGGCGATTAGATTCATCAACTCAAGAGGTGTGTTCCCTGATCTTTTTCATTGATGAAGGCAATTAAATTCATCAACTCTAGAGGTGTATTCCCTGATCTTTTTCATTGATGAAAGTGATTATACTCACCAACTCTAGAGGTGTATTCACTGATCTTTTTCATTGATGAAAGCGATTAAATTCATCAACTCTACAGGTGTATTCCCTGATCTTTTTCATTGATGAAAATGATTAAATTCATCAACTCAAGAGGTGTATTCCCTGATCTTTTTCAGAATCCAACCCAAGTCTTCATATCAGTCATGGGAAAGAAGCAATCGCAGCTTTGATTCAGTGGCTGTTGTCCACAAAAACATGCTACAGGCATATGTAGGTCTGTTGATTTTATGGAAGTGATGGACTTCTTCTCCAGCGTTCACAGTGAGATGGACAGAGATGGTAGTATGGGCTCTTATGCTGTTTCTGCCAGTCTTGTTTTGTAGAAGAGATCAACAAAGAGAGCAGTAGAGCCCATACCACCATTAGGGCTGCTGATCTAAACATTCTTGCACACACACACACATTAAACCCCATTCCACCTTTTTGAAGACTAAACCAACATGTGCCTGTGGAAATGGATGACACAAACATGAACACATGCACTCCAGTGCCTCTGATTCTTTACAAATTTAAGTTGGCTGTCAAGTAGAAGTAGAATGACAGTGAAGCATTGCATTTGAAATGTAGTGAATTTCAAGTATAGTGCAAGGCCAGTGTAAACATTGAAATGTAGTGAATTCAAGTATAGTGCAAGACCAGTGTAAACATTGAAATGTAGTGAATTCAAGTATAGTGCAAGGCCAGTGTGAACATTGAAATGTAGTGAATTCAAGTATAGTGCAAGGCCAGTGTAACATTGAAATGTAGTGAATTCAAGTATGTGCAAGGCCAGTGTAAACATTGAAATGTAGTGAATTCAAGTATGATGCAAGGCCAGTGTAAACATTGAAATGTAGTGAATTCAAGTATGATGCAAGGCCAGTGTAAACATTGAAATGTAGTGAATTCAAGTATGATGCAAGACCAGTTGAATAAATAAAGTTGCAAATAATAATGTAGTGATTTCATAGTATATAGTGCAAAGACCAGTGTAAACATTGAAATGTAGTGAATTCAAGTATAGTACTAGGCCAGTGTAAACATTGAAATGTAGTGAATTCAAGTATAGTACTAGGCCAGTGTAAACATTGAAATGTAGTGAATTCAAGTATAGTGCAAGGCCAGTGTAAACATTGGGGATAAGATTTGGCAGAATCTTAAGTTAACAGAAAGATTTGGCAAAGTCTCAAGTTAACAGAAAGATTTGTGAGCAAAGTCTTAAGTTAACAGAAAGATTTGTGAACAAAGCCTTGAATTAACAGAAAGATTTGTGAGCAAAGTCTTGTTTAAAAGACCTCCCTTTCATGGAGCATTTTCTGCATAGAAGAAAGAAAAGGTAGAGGTACAGATGGGGGAATGCTCTAAAAAAGCACTTTGGTTTGTTTATGTTGGTAATTGTTTGTCTGCACTGTGTAGCAGAATGTGTGGGTGTTTTGGTGTAGCAGTAATCAGTGTGCAATTAAGAATTTCTTCAAAATCATATTCTGTAGTAGGGACCCTTAGGTTTCTCCGTAGAATGCTGATTTGTCACCAGAGGGTCGGTCCTACGGACCCTGTTATAAATGCTATAAGGAACACTGTCAATACAGTCAATCTGGCATTAGTGACAGATGCGTTGCAAGTCTGAATGATGCTGATGTCAGTCTGTTACTGTGTTGCAAGTCTGAATGATGCTGATGTCAGTCTGTTATTGTGTTGCTAGTGTGAATGATGCTGATGTCCATCTGTTACTGTGTTACAAGTCTTAATGATGCTGATGTCAGTCTGTTACTGTGTTGCTAGTCTGAATGATGCTGATGTCAGTCTGTTACTGTGTTACAAGTCTTAATGATGCTGATGTCAGTCTGTTACTGTGTTGCTGGTCTGAATGATACTGATGTCAGTCTGTCACTGTGTTGCAAGTCTGAATGATACTGATGTTAGTCTGTTACTGTGTTGCTAGTCTGAATGATGCTGATGTCAGTCTGTTACTATGTTACAAGTCTGAATGATACTGATGTCAGTCTGTTACTATGTTACAAGTCTGAATGATACTGATGTCAGTCTGTTACTGTGTTGCAAGTCTGAATGATACTGATGTCAGTCTGTCACTGTGTTGCAAGTCTGAGTGATACTGATGTCCTTCTGTTACTGTGTTGCTAGTCTGAATGATACTGATGTCTTCTGTCACTGTGTTGCAAGTCTGATGATACTGATGTCCTTCTGTTACTGTGTTCAAGTCTGAATGATACTGATGTCCATCTGTCACTGTGTTCCAAGTCTGAATGATACTGATGTCCATTCTGTCACTGTGTTCCATAGTCTGAATGATACTGATGTCCTTCTGTCACTGTGTTCCAAGTCTGAATGATACTGATGTCCTTCTGTCACTGTGTTCCAAGTCTGAATAATACTGATGTCCTTCTGTCACTGTGTTGCAAGTCTGAATGATACTGATGTCCTTCTGTCACTGTGTTCCAAGTCTGAATGATACTGATGTCCTTCTGTCACTGTGTTGCAAGTCTGAATGATACTGATGTCCTTCTGTCACTGTGTTCCAAGTCTGAATATACTGATGTCAGTCTGTTACTGTGTTGCAAGTCTGAATGATACTGATGTCAGTCTGTTACTGTGTTGCAGGTCTGAATGATGCTGATGTCAGTCTGTTACTGTGTTGCAAGTCTGAATATGCTGATGTCAGTCTGTCACTGTGTTGCAAGTCTGAATGATGCTGATGTCAGTCTGTCACTGTGTTGCAAGTCTGAATGATACTGATGTCAGACTGTTACTGTGTTGCAAGTCTGAATGATGCTGATGTCAGTCTGTTACTGTGTTGCAAGTCTGAATGATGCTGATGTCAGACTGTTACTGTGTTGCAAGTCTGAATGATGCTGATGTCAGTCTGTCACTGTGTTGCAAGTCTGAATGATGCTGATGTCAGTCTGTCACTGTGTTGCAAGTCTGAATGATACTGATGTCAGACTGTTACTGTGTTGCAAGTCTGAATGATGCTGATGTCAGTCTGTTACTGTGTTGCAAGTCTGAATGATACTGATGTCAGACTGTTACTGTGTTGCAGGTCTGAATGATGCTGATGTCAGTCTGTTACTGTGTTGCAAGTCTGAATGATACTGATGTCAGACTCACTGTGTTGCAAGTCTGAATGATGCTGCTGTCAGACTGTCACTGTGTTGCAAGTCTGAATGATGCTGCTGTCAGACTGTCACTGTGTTGCAAGTCTGAATGATACTGATGTCAGACTCACTGTGTTGCAAGTCTGAATGATGCTGATGTCAGTCTGTCACTGTGTTGCAAGTCTGAATGATACTGATGTCAGTCTGTCACTGTGTTGCAAGTCTGAATGATACTGATGTCAGTCTGTTACTGTGTTGCAAGTCTGAATGATACTGATGTCAGTCTGTTACTGTGTTGCAAGTCTGAATGATGCTGATGTCAGTCTGTTACTGTGTTGCAAGTCTGAATGATGCTGATGTCAGTCTGTTACTGTGTTGCAAGTCTGAATGATGCTGATGTCAGTCTGTTACTGTGTTGCAGGTCTGAATGATGCTGATGTCAGTCTGTTACTGTGTTGCAAGTCTGAATGATGCTGATGTCAGTCTGTTACTGTGTTGCAAGTCTGAATGATACTGATGTCAGTCTGTCACTGTGTTGCAAGTCTGAATGATGCTGATGTCCTTCTGTTACTGTGTTGCAAGTCTGAATGATACTGATGTCAGTCTGTCACTGTGTTGCAAGTCTGAATGATGCTGATGTCAGTCTGTTACTGTGTTGCAGGTCTGAATGATGCTGATGTCAGTCTGTTACTGTGTTGCAAGTCTGAATGATGCTGATGTCAGTCTGTTACTGTGTTGCAAGTCTGAATGATACTGATGTCAGTCTGTCACTGTGTTGCAAGTCTGAATGATGCTGATGTCCTTCTGTTACTGTGTTGCAAGTCTGAATGATACTGATGTCAGCCTGTTACTGTGTTGCAAGTCTGAATGATGCTGATGTCAGTCTGTTACTGTGTTGCAAGTCTGAATGATGCTGATGTCAGACTGTTACTGTGTTGGCTGGTCTGAATGATACTGATGTCAGTCTGTCACTGTGTTGCAAGTCTGAATGATACTGATGTTAGTCTGTTACGGGTGTTGCTAGTCTGAATGATGCTGATGTCAGTCTGTTACTATGTTACAAGTCTGAATGATACTGATGTCAGTCTGTTACTATGTTACAAGTCTGAATGATACTGATGTCAGTCTGTTACTGTGTTCCAAGTCTGAATGATACTGATGTCAGTCTGTTACTGTGTTGCAAGTCTGAATGATACTGATGTCAGTCTGTTACTGTGTTCCAAGTCTGAATGATGCTGATGTCAGTCTGTTACTGTGTTGCAAGTCTGAATGATGCGATGTCAGTCTGTTACTGTGTTTCAAGTCTGAATGATGCTGATGTCAGACTGTCACTGTGTTCCAAGTCTGAATGATGCTGATGTCAGCCTGTTACTGTGTTGCAAGTCTGAATGATACTGATGTCAGCCTGTTACTGTGTTGCAAGTCTGAATGATACTGATGTCAGTCTGTTACTGTGTTGCAGGTCTGAATGATGCTGATGTCAGTCTGTCACTGTGTTGCAAGTCTGAATGATGCTGATGTCAGTCTGTCACTGTGTTGCAAGTCTGAATGATACTGATGTCAGACTGTTACTGTGTTGCAAGTCTGAATGATGCTGATGTCAGTCTGTTACTGTGTTGCAAGTCTGAATGATGCTGATGTCAGACTGTTACTGTGTTGCAAGTCTGAATGATGCTGATGTCAGTCTGTCACTGTGTTGCAAGTCTGAATGATGCTGATGTCAGTCTGTCACTGTGTTGCAAGTCTGAATGATACTGATGTCAGACTGTTACTGTGTTGCAAGTCTGAATGATGCTGATGTCAGTCTGTTTCTGTGTTGCAAGTCTGAATGATACTGATGTCAGACTGTTACTGTGTTGCAGGTCTGAATGATGCTGAGTCAGTCTGTTACTGTTTGCAAGTCTGAATGATACTGATGTCAGACTCACTGTGTTGCAAGTCTGAATGATGCTGCTGTCAGACTGTCACTGTGTTGCAAGTCTGAATGATGCTGCTGTCAGACTGTCACTGTGTTGCAAGTCTGAATGATACTGATGTCAGACTCACTGTGTTGCAAGTCTGAATGATGCTGATGTCAGTCTGTCACTGTGTTGCAAGTCTGAATGATACTGATGTCAGTCTGTCACTGTGTTGCAAGTCTGAATGATACTGATGTCAGTCTGTTACTGTGTTGCAAGTCTGAATGATACTGATGTCAGTCTGTTACTGGTTTGCAAGTCTGAATGATGCTGATGTCAGTCTGTTACTGTGTTGCAAGTCTGAATGATGCTGATGTCAGTCTGTTACTGTGTTGCAAGTCTGAATGATGCTGATGTCAGTCTGTTACTGTGTTGCAGGTCTGAATGATGCTGATGTCAGTCTGTTACTGTGTTGCAAGTCTGAATGATGCTGATGTCAGTCTGTTACTGTGTTGCAAGTCTGAATGATACTGATGTCAGTCTGTCACTGTGTTGCAAGTCTGAATGATGCTGATGTCCTTCTGTTACTGTGTTGCAAGTCTGAATGATACTGATGTCAGTCTGTCACTGTGTTGCAAGTCTGAATGATGCTGATGTCAGTCTGTTACTGTGTTTGCAGTCTGAATGATGCTGATGTCAGTCTGTTACTGTGTTGCAAGTCTGAATGATGCTGATGTCAGTCTGTTACTGTGTTGCAAGTCTGAATGATACTGATGTCAGTCCTGTCACTGTGTTGCAAGTCTGAATGATGCTGATGTCCTTCTGTTACTGTGTTGCAAGTCTGAATGATACTGATGTCAGTCTGTTACTGTGTTGCAGGCCAGAAGGAGAGACCAACCAACAGTTTCGGACCCAGTACATTTTGTTCACAGTGTACCTCAGTAAGCCATGTTTTCTGTCTGTCACCTGTTGGTGTTGTTGGGTGTTTTTTTTTTGTTGTTGTTGTTTTTTTTTTTTTTTATTAAAGGGGGCTATACACTCAAATAGGGCACAACCCACTTTGAGAGTTGATTTTGTTTTGTTGTTTTTTTTCCATCTGGAACAATGTGGATAAGGACAATATTGATGTTACAGTGGGGATCTATTTTTCAGATGACATGAGGGAATGTACAATATGCTTTGATTCCTGTGATGTTGAAGAGTGGCCTAGTTGACGACCCACTTGTCCAGGAAGTGAATTGAGTACTGCACGGGGCAGGTTATTTGCCACCACCCACTTGTTGTTGTGGTCAGAGTTCTAGTCTCTTGGATTTGACAGTAAACCATGTTGTGTATGCAGCATGCATTTGAAATTTGGGAGAGGGGTGGGGGGATCAAGATGTGTGGTTTTTTTTCTTCAGTATTACCAATGATGTGATTTCCATCTATACACAGTCATATGTATGCATGCACGCACTTACTCTGCTTTTGTAAATCTACACTTTTTTAACATTTGTGCTATGATATGTGAGAGAGAAGAGAGAGAGCAAACCACTTTGTAGATGTATCCACAGTTTTGTAAATGTCCTGCAGTAATGAGGGATTTTACGGTGTAACTGTGTTCATATATTCTGCTAGAGAAATGAGACACATGTATTCTGCTAGAGAAATGAGTCAATTGATGGTCTTTCTTCTCAGGGTTTACAGTAATGTGACATTTCATGGTAACTGGAATACATAAATTTTTGTGTGTATTACAATAATTAGACAAATTTATGGTATATCTCTGTACACAAGTTTTGTGTTTGTGCTGCAACAGTTAGGTATTTTATAATAAACCTGTTTGCACAGTTTGTATGTATGCACTGCAGTAAGGAGACATGTCACTGTGTGCACAAGTTTTGTGAAAATGCTGCATTAATCATAAATTAGATAGTTTAAGGCATACTTGCTAAGTGTTTGTGAACATGTTGTAGTATTGAGACATTTCACTGTGCACAGGTTTTGTGTGCATGCTGCAGTAATGAGACATTTTTCTGTGTGTACAGGTTTTGTGTGCATGCTGCAGTAATGAGACATTTTGTGGGTGTACAGGTTTTGTGTGCACGCTGCAGTAATGAGATATTTTTCTGTGTATACAGGTTTTGTGTGCATGCTGCAGTAATGAGACATTTTTCTGTGTGTACAGGTTTCGTGTGCATGCTGCAGTAGATGAGACATTTTGTGTGTGTACAGGTTTTGCGTGCACGCTGGAGTAATGAGATATTTTTCTGTGTATACAGGTTTTGTGTGCATGCTGCAGTAATGAGACATTTTTCTGTGTGTACAGGTTTCATGTGCATGCTGCAGTAATGAGACATTTTTCTGTGTGTACATGTTTCATGTGCATGCTGCAGTAATGAGACATTTTTCTGTGTGTACAGGTTTCATGTGCATGCTGCTGACATGTAAGTCATGAGAATCTTTTTCTGTGTGTACAGGTTTCATGTGCATGCTGCAGTAATGAGACATTTTTCTGTGTGTACAGGTTTCATGTGCATGCTGCAGTAATGAGATGAACATTTATTTCTGTGTGTACAGGTTTCGTCTATGTTCTGCAGTACTACTACCAGAGCGGCTGCCTGTACCGCTTACGTTGTCTGGGTCAAGGGCACACCATGGACATCACTGTTGGTTAGTTGCGGTTACCTTCTCTTTGGAATGAAAGGAATTTCTATTCAGAGGTGCCGTTTCTCCCAATTCCATAATATTTTGTTAAATATGTCATATTTGTCATTAATTATCACTGTGTATGTGATATGCCAACATCAGAATTATAATGGTGAGTTCATTTCTGGCTTGATGTGGTCTTTTGCCTGTTTTCTGGTTTTAAGCTGCTGAATAGTGTACCAGTGTGCATAGTGTACTGAACATGATCTGGGATAGTAAGTGACACTGCTTATCTCAGATGATGAAACTGACACTGAGCAAGTCACGTGCACATTTTGCATTGAACCTGTGTCGAGTCGATCAGACAGCTGGTCTGTTTTTCCAGACAGGAAAGGGTGTGACATGATTGTGTGTCAGGTGATCTCTGCCACCTTCTGCACAGTTTCATGGACTGGGATGAAGGAGGTTCTACTCTGGGCAAGCAGCCATCTGCGGTGGATCTAGCTCCGTATCTCCAGTGGCAGCAGTAGAGCAGAAATATTTGTCAAGTTCTACACACAAAAAAAGTACCCAAGAATGATACAGTCCTTCCTTGTGAACTTGCCCTTACTTTGTACAAATCTCAGTATTTGTCTTTGTTGTTGGAAAACATTGTTTATATGCTTTATAGGTCATTGTTGTATGCATGCTGATGCAGCTGAGGATCTGACTGTCGCTCAAAAATTACATAATGTTCCCAAGAAATTTTCAAATTGTTACCAAAGAGAGTTCAGAGAAGCTGGCATCTGCATTCTTTTTTCAGTTGTTGTGCGACCTAGAAAGTTGACGCTAGATATTTTTAAACATATGAATCTGTTCACATGACACAATTCAGCAGTACACATAATCTGTTCACATGACACTGTTCAGAACCTGTTTACCCATAGGATTTTGCCATGATTTTTACGGGAAAAAATCAAAATTACGGGAATTACGCCTCCCCCCCCCCCCCCCCCCCCCCCCCTCCCCCCCCTCCAAATTACGAGGAAAAAATCAAAGAAAGAAAATTGTTAAATGTGAAGTTTCGTCTGCTACAGTTTTGGTCAAAAGCAGTAAAAAGACATTCCACAGCGTGCCTTTTGCTTTTATCTTGTCAAAGATGGCGATGAAGCAGTCTTATGCGCCAACGGCCAGCTCTTCCATATCTTCAACAGTTGCAAAAGTATTGCGATTATGAAGATTACGTTTTTGTTTTTTTTCAAATTACAGGTTTTTGTCCGTGATATTACAGGTACATGAATTTGGGTTAAACAGGTCTGCACAAATCAACAGTACACATAATCAGTTCACATGACACAGTTCAGCAGTATACATTATCTGTTCACATGACACAATTCAACAGTACACATAAGCAGTCAATGAAGGGCGTTAACCAGTCTCTCCCTCCTGTCCTCCCCCATTACTCAAATAACTTTATTTTTTCTTGCTGTGCTTGAAGAAGACCAGTAGGTATCCTCCCCCATGACTTAAATAACTGTATTTATTTTTTCTTGCTGTGCTTGAAGAAGACCTGTAGGTGGAGGCTAGTTAGTTTCAGTGTTTGATGCATCAACATCCAGTTGCAGTCCAATGTTTAAACATTCATTCCCCTGTTTCAGCTTCTGCTAGCTGTCATTTTGTTGTGAAGAAAAATGACAGTATGATTTACAGGCTTTTAAGTGCATGTTGGAAAAGTGGATAACATAGTGTTTAACATTACGACTGCTAACTGCAGCTTGGCAGCTGTTATCAAAATGGCAGTGTTTTATGGCTCTGTCTTTGCATGCCGAGTGGTATGTCATGAAGAAAGGGGACAGTGAAGTCATTGTAAAGGTACCTGCTTGCACTGTGATCGAACGGTCACAAGGTCACCGTCAGTTCACATGCTCTTCAGTTCAGTCAGCTGTCATTGTCAGAGGGCTGTAGACAGATTTGATGTGTGTGTTTGTGCATGCACATGATATGTTGTGTGTGTGTGTGCGTGTGTGTGTACGTGTGTGTGTGTGTGTGTGTGTGTGGCGCACTTGCACATGAATATGTACACAGTGGTACATGCACCTGGTGGCTTTGTGTGTGTGTGTGGGTGGTGTGTGTGTGTGTGTGTGCTTGCACATGAATATGTACACAGTTGTGTATGCATCTGGTGGCTGTGTTTGTGTGTGTGTGCGCACTTGCACATGAATATATACACAGTTGTTCATGCATCTGGTGGCTGTGTGTGTGTGTGCGCGCACTTGCACATGAATATGTACACAGTTGTACATGCATCTGGTGGCTGTGTGTGTGTGCGCACTTGCACATGAATATGTACACAGTTGTACATGCATCTGGTGGCTTGTGTGTGTGTGGCACTTGCACATGAATATGTATACAGATGCACATTCATCTGGTGGCTGTGTTTGTGTGCGCACTTGCACATGAATATGTATACAGATGCACATTCATCTGGTGGCTGTGTGTGTGTGTGCACTTGCACATGAATATATATGTACACAGTTGTACATGCATTTGGTGTGTGTGTGTGTTGCAGAGGGTTTCATGTCGTGGATGTGGAAAGGACTGGCTTTTCTGCTGCCCTTCCTCTTCTTCGGCTATGTGAGTGGACTGAGATCTTCCATCCTTGCTGTGGAGTTTTTCTCCTTCTTCTTTCCCCTCATTGTCTTCCTGGTTTTCCTTCTTTCTCCTCCTCTTGTTCGTCTTCCTCTTCCTTCCTCCTTCTCCTCTGCCTCTTCCTTATTCAGCTGTTGTTTTCTTCTTTTCCTCGTTCTCTTTCCTTCCCCTCTTCCTTTGTCTTGTCCCTTTTGTATTGTCTTTTCCCTCTCTTTCTGTTTTTCCTTCCTGTCTGCATCTTCTTTCCCTCGTTCTTTTCTTTCTCTTTTTTCTTTTCATTCTCCTCATCTCTTTCGTTTTCCTTCAGTTGATGTCTTTTTTTCCACTAGATGAATTGTTGTCCTAGTTTGTCAGACAGAATATAAACTCAGTGTATTAGAGTGTGCGTATGTGTGTGTGTGTGTGTGTGGATTCATTGTCAGGTTCACAGTCATGTTGATGGCTTACAGCTATGATATTTTGTTCAGTGTGGATCACATTTATAACTCAACAGCTCTTCTATGGAACATGGAAGGAGATATGGGTTTTGTGGTTACTATGTCTTTTTTTTGTGTAAGTCTATCTCGGACTCAATTAGATGCATGCCTTATCATGAAAGAGAAAAAAAACTTTACTGCTACAAGTAGTTTTATACTTACCTGCCCAAACAAATGCCTGATCTCCACTTGGCATGGAATATCACTTCATCATCACAGGATTTGTGCAGGTTGGGAAAGGCTGGGAATGGTGAGGAAAAACTGAAGACACTTTTCCAGGTTGGGAAAGTCAAGGAAAAGTGACACTGGGTTGGAAAGTTTGGGAGAAACCACATTATTACTCTGGGGATCTTAAATTGAGTGATAACACTCTACTGGCAGGTGAACAACTCATTATGAAAAGAGATGAAACAAAAAAGAGCAAAAACAACAACAACAAAAAAAACAACAACCACAGCTGCACTGGGTAATCCTTTGCTGAAAGCCAAGCTTCAGTTTTTCATAATAATAATAATGAATACTTATATAGCGCCTATTCTCGGCTAGAGACCAAGCTCTAAGCGCTTTACAATCAACACTCGCTTACACAACGGGCTGCCTACCTGGGTAGTGCCGACTGAAGAGCTGCCAGCTGGCGCTTCATTCAGTCGTTTCCCATGTCATCCAGTCAATATCGTTCAATATCGTTCACTCAGTTTCTTTACTTCCTTCATTCTTTCCATTTCTTACTCAGGGTGCATGCTGTGTGTAACGTGTCATCCATACTAACGGCCATATCATCTGCATAGCTGGGGAAGAGCAGAGTTTCCTTCAGTTGTATCAGACAGATCGTTCCATGATGCCCTTCTGTGCTTCAGACCTTGCTTAGATTTGATGGCCAGATTTGAAAGCAATATTTTTTTATGAAAACAAAGTCATTCACTTGCCTGTTGGTCTCTGGAACCTGGGGAGCCATTCAAGCTGATCATAATTCCCACTCAAACACATCTCTGCTGCTCATCTCTGACATGTGTCAGTCGGCCACCCCCCCTTCAACCTCGACCTGCAACCCAGCTGTGTTTGAAGTTCATTTCTTTTTCTAGTCTTAGCTATTCGTCTTGCTCTCCCCTCACATACACTTTCAACTGTCAGTCACTGCTGGTTGGCTCATTGCCAAAACACTGGGCACATGCGCTGAACCTGCGTCTGGTCTGATCTCTCTTTCTTCTCTCTCCACCACTTGGCACGCGCCCAACGCCTCACTTTGCAGTAGTTTGGTCAAGCTCTCGCTATCCCATAATGTTTCCTGGTCACTAACTGGTCTTCTTCATCTGAATCAGGATCAACTGACCGTCTGTTCAATATTTGCAGCACCTGATCTGCAGTAAATGTACGGCGAGGTCGAGTACGTGAAGTGCTTGGTTGTGATGTCATAGTGAATGGCAAAACAGTCAGTATAAAATTGATAAAAAAAACACTTAACTGAACAGCACTCAAACAAAGCAAATGGCTGTGAGTACTGGTCAGGGAATCCCCCAACTATGACCTTTGTTGCTGGCTGTCTTATCAACTTGGAGAGTGAGAGTATCGGGAGTTAGATAACCCTAGTTGGTCGCATTTCAGCGACGTCGGCAGTGAGTCACGTGGTTGCAGAAATGCGACGTCAGCGGCGTAAGAGTTAATTCTGTAAGAACCCTGTCATCAAGAAAAAAAAAAGGGAGAGCAGGTAGCTAACCTCACCTCCATACCCAGATGGGCAGCAAGATTGACTGCCCCTAATAAGTTACTTTTTATTGCCATATTTGAAGTAGCTCAGTTTTCACACCTTTTCCCAGCTAGGCGGGGAGGTTGGAGGATGTCCCAGTGGTTGGACAGGTACGTATGCCATAAAACTTATTTAGTGGTAAAGTTCCTTTTTCACATATCTGCCTGTCCAAACAAATGTCAGAGTAATGAAGAGGAAAGTGGGAAGAACGCTCCCAGAAGAAGAAGATGCCAATCCCACATGAAGATGTCTCTGTACAGTTCCCAGACCTAGAGTTTAGTGATGTAGGCAGACATCACCCATGAGATCACCAGTGCAGCATGAAAATGTCTCCATACACTTCCCAGACCTAAGAGTTTGGTGATGTAGGCAGACGTCCCCCATGACATCACCAGTGCAGCATGAAAATGTCGCTGTACAGTTCCCAGACCTAGAGTTTGGTGATGTAGGCAGACATCCCCCATGACATCACCATGCAGCATGAAAATGTCTCCATACACTTCCCAGACCTAGAGTTTGGTGATGTAGGCAGACGTCCCCCATAAGATCACCAGTGCAGCATGAAAATGTCGCTGTACACTTCCCAGACCTAGAGTTTGGTGATGTAGGCAGACATCCCCCATGACATCACCAGTGCAGCAGGTACTGAAAGCTGAGGGATCTGGAACAGGAGACACAAAGACTGGAGGCTGGTTGGTCCACCTGGTGGCAAACAGGTTGATATGAGAGTTCCAAGACTTGGCCTATTGATCTGAAAATGCTTTGTTTGATATCCATTCTGATGGAAGAACTTGATCTTTTCTGGAAAGAGAATCGCCAGAATCTTTAACTTGCCAGGGGTATTCATCATCAGAAGAGACATCTTGTAGACTGACAAAACAGGTGAAGAGAAATTGCCAGGGTGTTCAGTGTCCTGGACGAGTCGTGTGTTGGTTCTTTAGATAAGCCACCACAGTGGTGTTGTCTGTGTACACCATAACTGCCCTGCCCTTCAGAATCTGAGACAAGTTGCACTGAGCCAGAAAAAGTGCTCTCAGTTTGAGGACTTTTGATGTGGTCTGAGGCTTTGTGAAGGGACCTGGAACTGCGGTCTCAGTAAAAAAAAAAGGGTGAAGATGTGCTCCCTGGCCTGACTTGCTCACTTCAACACAAATGGTGTGTGACGACGGAGGGGGGGAGCAGAACCCTGGACTTCAACCAGTCAGGGTTGACCCAAGGCTGAAGGGTGGAAATGAAATCTTGAGACACGGCTAATGGGACATTTCGACTGGCCGAGGACTGAAGCAACGCATCGCTCAATGCCACTGCAGAGGCTTGAGTAAAAGAGGACTCAAGATTCACAGCCACAGATAGGAGCCCAGTCATAGTCTGCGGGCTGCATGGAGACGCCGATTGAGACTGAAGGAGAGACAGAGCAAAAGGTCGTCTAGAAGGAGCATAAGGTTTTGATTGGTATGGAAGTACAAGTCCAGATGAACCAGATTTTGAAAGAGATCCCTGTGTGACATCTCCAGGTGTACAAGACACACTAGAGAGGCTGAGGGTCTGTTTGACAGTTGCCAGATCCTAGGCAAGAATTGGGTTGTGGTTCTTTCGTAGCAGCTCGTCCAAACAGTGCCAAAACATTGACTCGGTTCTCAGTCTTACAGAAGCTATGACAGTGCCCATCATCCGGTTGAACACCCAAGGCCTTATAGACAGACCAAAGGGGAGGGCTTTGAACAAGCAGACCTTTCTTTAAAGGCAGAATAAACATACTTTTTAGACGCAGTGTGGACATGAATGTGGAAATAAATGTCTGACAAATCAAGGCTTACGGCCCAGTCGCCAAAGGATGGAAGCTCAGAGCCTTCTGACTATCTCTGTAGTGAACTTGGGAGGTGAAGTACAGAGGTTCAGCTGACTATCTCTGTAGTGAACTTGGGAGGTGAAGTACAAAGGTTCAGCTGACTGTTCTGTAGTGAACTTGGGAGGTGAAGTACAGAGGTTCAGCTGACTGTCTGTGTAGTGAACTTGGGAGGTGAAGTACAAAGGTTCAGCTGACTGTCTGTGTAGTGAACTTGGGAGGTGAAGTACAAAGGTTCAGCTGACTGTCTCTGTAGTGAACTTGGGAGGTGAAGTACAGAGGTTCAGCTGACTGTCTCTGTAGTGAACTTGGGAGGTGAAGTACAGAGGTTCAGCTGACTGTCTGTGTAGTGAACTTGGGAGGTGAAGTACAAAGGTTCAGCTTGCTGAGGTCAATCACAGGCCTGCATTTGCTGTTCTCTGGGGAATGATAAATAAAACAGCAAAAAGACATGGAGCATGTGGGAGAGGGGCCTCTGAAGTTGCATCCTTCCAAAGAAGAGAATTGAATTCTTCCATCAAAACAGAAGGCTTGGTAGCAAGTGCTGGAACCGTGGTCCAAACAGAGATGAAGTCAGAATTGGGGGGGGGGGGGGGGGGGGGGGGGGTGGACTCCTTAGACCTTCCATTACCACAGAGAGCACCCATTCATCCAAGATGAGAGCCTGCCACTTTGGTGTGGGATGAGGAAGGTTGGGGGGGGGGGGGGGGTCCTTAGAGCACCCATTACCACAGAGAGCACCCATTCATCCATGATGAGAACATGCCACTTTGGTATGGGAGGAGGAGGGGGGGGGTCCTTAGAGCACCCATTACCACAGAGAGCACCCATTACCACAGAGAGCACCTATTCATCCAAGATGAGAGCATGCCACTTTGGTGTGGGATGAGGAGGGGGGGGGGGTGGACTCCTTAGACCTTCCATTACCACAGAGAGCACCCATTACCACAGAGAGCACCCATTACCACTGAGAGCACCCATTACCACAGAGAGCACCCCTTACCACAGAGCACCCATTACCACAGAGAGCTCCCATTACCACAGAGAGCACCATTACCAAGAGACACCATTTTACCACGAGAGAGCACCCATTACCACAGAGAGCACCCATTACCACAGAGCACCCATTACCACAGAGAGCACCCATTACCACTGAGAGCACCCATTCACCCAAGATGAGAACATGCCACTTTGGTGGGGGGAGGGGGGGGGGGGGGGGAGGAGGTCCTTAGAGCACCCATTACCACAGAGAGCTCCCATTACCACAGAGAGCACCCATTACCACAGGAGACGCACCCATTACCACTGAGAGCACCCATTCACCCAAGATGAGAACATGCCACTTTGGTGTGGGAGGAGGGGGGAGGGGGGGGAGGAGGTCCTTAGAGCACCCATTACCACAGAGAGCTCCCATTACCACAGAGACACCCATTACCACAGAGAGCACACCCATTACCACAGAGAGCACCCATTCACCCAAGATGAGAAATGCCACTTTGGTGTGGGTGGGTGTGGGGGGGGGGGGGGGGGGGGGAGGAGGTCCTTAGAGCACCCATTACCACAGAGAGCTCCCATTACCACAGAGAGCACCCATTACCAAGAGAGCACCCATTACCACTGAGAGCACCATTCACCCAAGATGAGAATATGCCACTTTGTTGTTGTTGTGGGGGGGGGGGAGGGGGGGGAGGTGGTCCTTAGAGCACCCATTACCACAGAGAGCACCCATTACCACAGAGAGCACCCATTACCATAGAGAGCACCCATTACCACTGAGAGCATCCTTACCCAAGTTGAGAATATGCCCTTTGAGTAGGAGGAGCGGAGGGGGGCCAGTGTACCTAGAGCACCCATTACCACAGAGAGCACCCATATACCACAGAGCACCCATTACCACAGAGAGCCAGTTACCACAGAGAGTTCCGTTACCACAGAGAGCACCCTTACCACAGAGAGCACCCATTACCACAGAGAACACCCATTACCACAGAGAGGCACCCATACCACAGAGCACCCATTACCACAGAGAGCTCCATTACCACAGAGGAGCACCCATTCCGCAGAGGCACATTACTGCAGAGAGCACCCGTCACCCTGCAGGAGCACCCGATTACTGCAGTCATTTCCACTGTTTACCACAGAGAGCAACCGTTACACAGAGACGTCATTACACAAATGAGAGCTTCCACTTTGCGGAAGATGGTTGATAATTGACTCCTCCACCGTTCGTCACCACTGCTCAGTTTCCCTCGAGGATTTCAGTACATTTCTAGATGTTTTCTTCCAGCTGTACAGTGCGAATGTTTTCTTCCAGCTGTACAATGTGAATGTTTTTGCCAGTTACAAGGATGTTCTTGCAATTTTCGTTGTACAATGTGAATGTTTTCTTCGAGATGTACAGTGTTAATGTTTTCTTCCAGCTGTACATGTGAATGTTTTTTCCAGCTGTACAATGTGAATGTTTATTGGCAGTTCTTCCATTTGTACAGTGTGAATGTTTTCTTCAGCTGTACAGTGTTAATGTTTTCTTCGAGCTGTACAGTGTGAATGTTTTTTTCCAGCTGTACAAAGTGAATGTTGTATTGGCAGTTCTTCCAGTTGCACAATGTGAATGTTTTCTTCAAGCTGTACTGTGTGAATGTTTTCTTCGAGCTGTACAGTGTGAATGTTTTTTTTCCAGCTGTACAAAGTGAATGTTGTATTGGCAGTTCTTCCAGTTGCACAATGTGAATGTTTTCTTCAAGCTGTACTGTGTGAATGTTTTCTTCCAGCTGTACAATGTGAATGTTTTCTTCCAGCTGTACAATGTGAATGTTTTCTTCCAGGTGTACATTGTGAATGTTTTCTTCCAGCTGTACAAAGTGAATGTTTTCTTCCAGATCTGCAATGTGAATTTTCGTCTCGCAGTTCTTCCCGCTATACGATGCAAATGTTTGTCTATCAGTTCTTCCCGCTGCACAATGTGAATGTTTTGTCTGTCAGTTCTTCCCGCTGCACAATGTGAATGTTTTGTCTATCAGTTCTTCCCGCTGTACCATGTGAATGTTTTCTCAGGCAGTTCTTCCAGCTGTACAATGTGAATGTTCTGTCTGGCAGTTCTTCCAGCTGTACAATGCTTACACCCTGATTGTGCTGGCTGTGGACTCCAACTTCAAGGAATGGCAGGTAAGAGAAAACCTGGACCTGCTTGCCATCTGCTTTGAGTGTCATTTGCTATTCCTGAAGCTTCTTACTCTACATAGAAACTGCCAGAATGATGCTTTTCAAAGAGCTGTCTCCATGGTCTGACAGAGCTGTTGAGAATGCAGCTAGCTCATTCAGTACAGTGAGCGCCCATAGAAGTTGAATTTACTTGCAGTCGCATTGTGCTGCTGTCACTCTGTCAAGCAGTTATGTTGTCCAACGGCATTTAGATAAAAGAAGTAACAGAATTTGTGGGGCAGAGTGTTGTTTCAGTTGCAGATGATGTTGGGAAGGAGGTCACGTAAAGAATCTTACTTTAGAGGTTTTTTTTTTAGACTTTCATTGACAGCTTTTGCAGTCACCCCTCTGTCGGTTTCATGGACAGATGGTGGGTTATAATTGTATTAATACTGGGCGTGGGGACGGGGGTCCAATGTAATTTGAGTGAAAAGAATATTTTCTTTGTTATAGAAAGTGCTTCTGACAGCATTTTAGGAGCTTTGTCAAGTTGTGAGCATGAAAGTAACCGTCTTTTTGCATGAATCATCTGATATTAGACTGTATACTCTCTGGTGACATGTGCCATATTGGTTGCAAGTGGAATAGATGAATAGAATAAAGGGAAAAATTGCCAAGGGAAACAATCCAAAGGCATCGTTACCAGTTGGAATGATTTAAAGGAAATGTTCTCATTGGAACAAGTTGAAGGAAATGCTCTTTTGGAATATACGAGAGGAAACATTCTCAATTGGAGTGGTTGAAAGCAAACTTCCTAAGATGGAAAAGATGAATGGAAACATCCTCAGTTGGAATAGGTGAAAGACAAAGCTTATGGTTTGAGCAATTTAAACGAAGCTTTGTGAACTGAAACTGATGAAACATTCTATATTCAACGTTCCATTTGCAAGCAGTTTGTAGGAGCGTTTTGTACAGATGTCTCAAATATTCGCTGAAATGCTTGACTTTCATTCTTTGTCAGTTTGCACTTGGTTCAGCGTACAGTATAATTAAGTTCTTCAGAAACAGTGTATTATAGCTCATAATTCTAGAAAACATGGACTTCATATGCGCGTCTCAAATGACATGAATTCAAAATAGCATGTTTTATCTTCCAGCATAGGTACCGCTTCTGAAACGGCAGTGGTTTTCAATTTAGGAGAATATAGCTTTTATGTGCAGTAGAGATAACCATTCTGATAGTAGCTTGTAACTCTTGAAAGCTTTCATTTTCATTTGTTTGTTTTTGTTTTTGTTTTTTTGTGTGTGTGTACTCCGCTGGTAAGTACTTATGAAGTGACATGATGATAGTTTGAATTTCAAAATAGGTAGCTATCTCTGTGTGGCACATTTACCTTTAGAAAAGAATTGTTAATGTGTATATTTGAGCAAAGGATGATCTTCATGTACCTTACAGAGAGTCATGATGTCAGAGCAATTCAAACAAATGCTTTAACACATTAGATTAAAAAAGATACAAGTGAAGGAAGTATTTTTAGATCAACCTCTCCAGCCCATTTTCGAAGAAGCATGTAGGTAGGTGAGACTCTGTGTGTGTGTGTGTGTGTGTGTGTGTGTGTGTGTGTGTGTGTGTGTGTGTGTGTGTGTGTGTTTTATATTTCTTCATTATCATGAAAGTCATTACATGTTAGGAAATTAATTCTGATGATTAGTTTCTAGTTATTGATAAACATACAGCTATGGTTATTATTTGATAAACATACAGCTATGGTTATTACTTGATAAACATACAGCTATGGTTATTATTTAATTGTTCTGACTGTTGTGTTGGATGTTCCTGTATACCCTTGCTTTGTGTGTGTGTGTCAGGTGTTGGCTGTGGGTCTGATTCACTTGCTGCTCTTTACCGGCAACATCCTGACCTCTCTGGAGGTCATCCGCCAGAAGCTGAAAACAGATGGTAGCCTCAGTTTCCTCAGCAGAAAATACAAGTTCCAGAACAACTCCCATTCAAAGACGCTGTGAGCTGGTTGCCAGGTTCATTGTGCCTGGAAACAGAGCGTGGTTCGGCATTAATGATTGGGGCATTGTGATCATAAAAAGATTTCAGTGGATTTCGTGGGGAGCTTTTATTTTCTCTCTGTGTGCATGTGTGTGGGTTAGATGGGTGGGGGGGGGGGGATGACAGAGGCAAATTGGGATAGATTAGTAATGATACATATTGACACCAGCGCTCTGTGTGTGTGTGTTGTATGTGAGTGTATGAAGATGGATGGATATCTGTGCAGCTCAAGTTTGAACAAATAGAGACTGGTTCCAGTGACTTTAGAGGATGTCTGAAATAATTGTGTGTGCAAGCATGCTTAATTAGTGTGAATGTGAATAGGGAATTGTGTACATACGTGTGTGTTTTAACATTTGAAAATTAATGTTTCTTGTTACAAACATGCATATTTTGTATGTCGGAAGTGTATTTACACAGGAAAGTTTGTTCACACTTACTGGTACATATGTGCATGTCGGGAAGTTACATTGACATAAGAATGTGTATGTGTGTGTTGTAGATGATATATTCAAGTTTTTGTTTGAGATTATATTGAAGTTTTTGTTTGAGTTTGTGCATGAGTGTTGTTTTTGTGGATGGGTGTGCATGTACATGTGTTTGAGGTACATGTATTGGTGCTGTGCCTATTTAGACGCTACTTCTTTAGTGAGGATTATGTTGGCCTGTTTGTGAGGCTTGATAACCAAAATGGAGTGACTGGTCCATCCCATAATCTCCTGAGCGAGTGAAGGATAAAGTCCCAGAACTGGCATAGCATGTTTCCAAAGTCATTAACACAGAAATGCCCAGAACTGCCATGAGTGTGTACAGTGTGTCTCTGTTGAGTGTGTATGTTTGTGGTCTGTGTATGTGTAATTCTGAGTTACAAGAATAAGAATAATGTGTTCACAGCATTTTCCTGTTCTTTTCCTCACATTCTTCGTTGTTTTTCTCTCTTTCTGTCTGTCAGTATTTTTCCTTTTTTTTTTGTTTGGTTTGGTTTGGTTTTACCTGTCTTTTGTTCATATTGTTTTTCTTCCCTTTGTTCTGTCACTCTGTGTGTTTTTTCCACACAGTTTTCCTCTGGGATGAGACTGAATTGAGCCAAGTACTCAGCAGTCTTTTCATTGCAGAGGTGCCAGCTGTCCTGATTTCATTGTGTTTTGTTAGTACTGTTCGCAGTTTGTTCAGACCATGTTCATGCCAATGTCAAAATCGTTTTGGCAAGTTAATTATTGATTTGGTAGGGTCATTTCCCATCCATCTTGTAAGTCACTTGGTAGTTTGGCAACACAGATGGTGTACCAAGCATGGGATGGGATGGTTAGTTAGACTACTGTGATTCAAGTCTAAGATGATGAAGCAGAGCTGAAGCCACTTGCATACACATTGAGTGGACCAATCAGCTGATGTATTTTCCGGAACAGGAAAGGATGTGACTTTATTCATTTAGAGCTGAACAATTAAGTAGTGGGGGAAAACAAGTGCAGGCTAACAATTCTTCCCTTTATTCATTGTCTAGTGATCTCTGGCGACTGCTTCACTGTGTTAAGGATTTCGACGGAGGAGGTTTTTAATCGGTTAAAACAACTTAGTGTTATGGATTTAGTTGCAACTGTAAAATGTCTCAGCAATGGAAGCGGAAATGTTGGCCAAGTTCTACTGAAAGTGATCCCTGCCTGGTGCCGTCCATCCTGGAGAACATGTCCACATGCCCTGCCAGTAACAGAACTTGACTGCAGATAAGCCTGTGTATGCCATGTGGGTAAATGTTGTATGCATGCTGATACAACTGAGGGTCTGAGTGTTGATTAACAAAAAATAGAAATGTTGATGGAATTTCTCAATTTTTCTAAAAAATACATCAGATGAGGTGGCATTGCTGCCAGGGTACTGTTTTGAGATACGTATGTACTTTTATAGTTTGTGTATGTAATGCTTTTCCTGTGAATAGCATGACCGTCCGGCTTAATGTTCCTGGACAGTCAGATTTGTGTATGTGCCATTTTAACCTGGTTCAGTAGTGCATGTAGTGGAGTATAGCTTTTATTGAATACTGTGTATGGGTAACATATATTAGTGGAAAATATTGTGGGTAATGTAAGTGGATATACACTGGATGTTTAATTATTAGTCCGGAGTTTTATGTTAATGGAGAGATATGATGGGGTTTGAGCAGAATATACTGGAAATATATGATGGAGACTTAGAGGAATTTTGTGGGTGTTTGCTGGTGCTTTTCAGTGTTAAGGGAAATGTTTTATTAAAATGAATATAAGCCATTTTTTATTGCCTGAATGTTTTTGTTTTTTCAAATTCATGCTTTTTGTGTATGTTTTTGTTAAGTCTCAATGATTTGTTGAATGAGTTAGTTCATATTAAATGTTGATAACAATGTTTGTTTGAGTGAGTTATTTCATATAAAATGTTGATAACAGTGTTTATTTCTGATTGTTGCTTTGGTTATTCTAATCAAATGATGATGCTCTGAGATAAAGATGCATTTATGTGTAAATATATTCTACAAAATCTTTGGGATTTTTTTTATTCTTTGTTTGCAATATGATTGCTATTGTGCAAGCATATCTATGATGATGTGTATCTGTGATTACATGTGTGTAATGCATTTTTATTTTGCTTTGGTAGCTTTTGTGTAGCATGTGATTAAAAGATTTGTGCTTTAAAAATTGTTAGAAGAGTTAAGTTGCAAAAGGATATTATATCTTGAAAACGGTTTTAGCTTGGCATACGGTTTGAAACACATGGTAATACTAGATGATATGACAGTACATTGGTTTTAGTTTGGCATAGGGTAGAAACACATGGTAATACAGATGACAGTACAGTGGTTTTAGTTTGGCGTAGGGTAGAAACACATGGTAATACAGATGACAGTACATTGGTTTTAGCTTGGCATAGGGTAGAAACACATAGTAATACAGATGACAGTACATTGGTTTTAGTTTGGTGTAGGGTTTGAAACACATGGTAATACTAGATGAGATGACAGTACATTGGTTTTAGCTTGGCATAGGGTTTGAAACACATGGTAATACTAGATGAGATGACAGTACATTGGTTTTAGTTTGGTGTAGGGTAGAAACACATGGTAATACAGATGACAGTACATTGGTTTTAGCTTGGCATAGGGTAGAAACACATAGTAATACAGATGACAGTACATTGGTTTTAGCTTGGCATAGGGTAGAAAACACATGGTAATACTAGATGAGATGACAGTACATTGGTTTTAGCTTGGCATAGGGTTTGAAACACATGGTAATACTAGATGAGATGACAATACATTGGTTTTAGCTTGGTATAGGGTTTGAAACACATGGTAATACTAGATGAGATGACAATACATTGGTTTTAGCTTGGCATAGGGTAGAAACACATGGTAATACAGATGACAGTACATTGGTTTTAGTTTGGCGTAGGGTAGAAACACATGGTAATACTAGATGAGATGACAGTACATTGGTTTTAGCTTGGCATAGGGTAGAAACACATGGTAATACAGATGACAGTACATTGGTTTTAGTTTGGCATAGGGTAGAAACACATGGTAATACAGATGACAATACATTGGTTTTAGCTTGGCATAGGGTTTGAAACACATGGTAATACTAGATGAGATGACAGTACATTGGTTTTAGCTTGGCATAGGGTAGAAACACATGGTAATACTAGATGAGATGACAATACATTGGTTTCTGCTTGGCATAGGGTTGAAACACATGATAATACTAGATGAATGACAATACATTGGTTTTAGTTTGGCATAGGGTTTGAAACACATGGTAATACAGATGACAGTACATTGGTTTTAGCTTGGCATAGGGTAGAAACACATGGTAATACTAGATGAGATGACAATACATTGGTTTTAGCTTGGCATAGGGTTTGAAACACATGGTAATACTAGATGAGATGACAATACATTGGTTTTAGCTTGGCATAGGGTTTGAAACACATGGTAATACTAGATGAGATGACAATACATTGGTTTTAGTTTGGCATAAGGTAGAAACACATGGTAATGCTAGATGAGATGACAGTACATTGGTTTTAGCTTGGCATAAGGTAGAAACACATGGTAATGCTAGATGAGATGACAGTACATTGGTTTTAGTTTGGCATAAGGTAGAAACACATGGTAATGCTAGATGAGATGACAGTACATTGGTTTTAGCTTGGCATAGGGTTTGAAACACAAAGCAAAGCTAAATGAGATGACAGTGCTATGCTTTAGTTTGGCATAAGGTCTGAAACGTAAAGTAACACTTGATGAAATGACTGTGCAAAGTAGGATTCTTGTTTGTCCAAGACTGTAAACCGAGTTTGTTATAAAATGGAATAAAATGTGAGTGAGACCACAGATGCCTGTGATGCTTTAACATGGTGTGTGTAAAACATAGTGCAAGTTTTGTGGAGAGAGCTAACTGACCCCAAGAACCTTCCCAGATGATATTTTTGATAACTTACACTTTTCCCTGACTAAAAAATGTGATGCAGTAAGGGTCTGATTCTTGCTTTGTACAAAATATCAGTTTATAAGTAGACCTAGACCACTGACCAAACACCCTGCCTCTCTCTCCCCTCCCTTCCCCACCCAAGACCTTGCCTTCCCCCCCTCCACCCCCCTCCCACCTTTGAGTGATTGAAGGAGATGCCCCCACCTCCACCCCCCTCCCACCTTTGAGCAATCGAAGGAGATGCGGCCTCATCTGCTGTTATCAGCTGCACACAGTCATGGCTGTTATCAGCTGCACACAGTCATGGCTGTTATCAGTTGCACAGTCATGGCTGTTATCAGCTGCACACAGTCATGGCTGTTATCAGCTGCACACAGTCATGGCTGTCATCAGCTGCATTTCAAAAGTTACTGCTAATTAAAGACGTATATCCTAACAGTGGGTTTCAATGGGATCAAGATGAAGGAGAGTAAGATAAGATAATGTTGCTTATAGCCCAGCCGACCGCAAAGGGCCACATCAGGGCTGAGGAGAGTATGATTATTTGAACCATCCCATTTCGAAAGAGGAAGTAATGTTTGCTCCAAGAAAATGAAGAATGGCAAAGATACTGGGCTGGATTGTATACTTGATGAGCTGCTGAAATATGCCTGTCAATCTGATGTAATTGTCAACCTCTTTACAGTTCTTTTATATATATATATATAGAGAGAGAGAGAGAGAGAAACAACCACACAATGAAAAAGCAAACAAGCAAGTTTTCCTTTTTTCCAACGTTTCGGCTCTGGACCTTCCTCAGGGACTTCTTTATTAGGTACTACTGGAAAATCAAACAATCCTTAACTCTGTCTTTCATTGATTACTACTCAGTGAATTGCAGATGGCTGGCACAGGCCCCCAAAAGAGAACAAATCGAAATTTGACAGTTAACAAAAGTGATCAGTGTTAAACATTGCACCCATATAGACTCCATAACCAATCCCACCTCCCCCACACCCCCAATACTCACACAACACCCACACAGAATAACAAACTCACACCCAAAAATACACCCCACACACACACACACACACACACGCAACCACCACGCACGCACGCACGCACGCATGCACGCAATACTGCAGAGAGAAATAGACAGAAAGAGAGATGGGGGGGGGGGGGGGGGGGGAGGGAGAGAGGAAATGCCGTTTTCAATAACGTTGCAGATTCAATTCTATGAACGTTTCAAACCAACCCATCTCACCTATGTATAGCTCCCGCAAATATGAAAGTATGTGCATAAGTAAGTAAGGTAACATATTTGTAGAGTAAATCACACCTAGAGTACTATTTTAAAGCATGCTGACCACACACATGCCTACTCCCGAAAAGGTGGAGCAGAGGGGGAAGGGGAGAGGGTATAAGCATGTAGGTAGGGGAAGGACTGGGGGCAGGAACGAAATTATTATAAATAAGGAGGGGGGAAGGGGAAAGATTTTAGTGAGTGCTTGCACACATGCATGTGTGTGTGTGGATGTTAGGGAAGTTAGGAGTAGGATGAGCCAGCAAGAGTTGTCACTGGAGGAGCTGGTAGGGAGGAAGAGCCTGGGAGGGGAAGGTCTGAAAAAAGGCTTGAATGAAGGGTGTGGCAGAAAGGGTGGATACTGAAGATGGGGGGGGGGGGGGGGGGGGTTAGAGGCGAAGGGTGGGGGTATCGTTGGAAGGAGAGCTGGGGAGAAGGGAGGGTAAGGGAGGAGTCTAGGTGACCATGTTGAGTGAGGCCTTCTGGGTAAACAGTACGTAATTTGTTGAACCAGAAAGATTCACGTTGGAGTCTGTAATCATTGTCCTCTGAAAAAACTTTTTCTATAACTACACATCTTAGATCCTGAAGGGAGTGATAAGTCTGGTGGAAATGTCTGGTTACTAAAGTTCCAGTGTTCTTTTTGATGTTTGATCTGTGCTGGTAAAAACGAGTTTTTAATGAGTTTTTAGTTTCCCCAACGTACTGGCTGTGCAGGCATTTGCTGCAAAACAGTAAATAGATGATGTTGCTAGTTCAACAGTCCATGTGGTGTCGGATGGTGAATGATTCTCCTGTTACTGTGCTTTTGAAGTTGGCTGTTTCTACTAGGTGTTCTTGGCAGATCACACATTTTCTACCACACGGAAAGCACCCGGGTGGTGAATAGTCGAACTGACGGGTGGGAAGTTCAGAGGGCATAAGAAAATTTCTTAGGGACTTGCTGTTTCTTTCTCCCAAAATGGGTGGGACTGGAATGGCCTTTTGAAGTCTAGGACTGGATTGTAGAAGGGGGTGAAGTTCCAGTAACCATTGACGTAGAGGTGGGTTAACTGGATTGTGAGTGATTATGACAGGAGTGCGTTGGGTATATTTTTGGAAAGGGCAGGGCATTTATTCTGAACATTGGACTAAATGCATTGTTCTACCACTGTATGAAAAAGGAAATGTAAATAATTGTAACTACCACAGAAGAATTTCTTTAAGTGATGCTAGCAGTAAATTGTAAAGCACTATTATCAATCACAGACTACCAGAATAGATTGAAGGTAATGATATCACTTGAGAAAATCAGGCAGGATTTAAGCATCATTATTCAAATATAGATCATATGTTTACTTTGATGGCCTTCGTGCAGAAGCAGTCGGCCTTTAAATCGTAAGTTGTATGTTGCTTTCAGAGACTTTGAAAATGCTTTTCATTTTGTTAACAGAACTATTCTTCGGCCTATTCTTTCAAAAGCTGGTGTTCTTGGAAAACTGCTGAGATGAATTATAAGCGTGTATTCCCATGTGAAAGCTAAGGTTCGGTGTGGGGGTAATATGACTGACTACATTCAATGTACCTCTGGTGTAAAACAAGGGGATGTGTGGAGTCCTGTTTTGTTCTCTTTTTCCATTAACTAGTTAAGGTAAGAGGTTATTAGAAATGGAAAACATAGTGCAAGTTTACTTGTGATTTTTTTAAAAAGACTATATTGTTTTGATATCTGAAACTGTTATAGGCTTGCAAACGTAAGTAAGTTATCACGAACTGCAACTTCAACGAACAGTAAGCATGTCAAAAAGCAATGTAATTGTGCTTGGAAAGTTTTCTTTTAGGAATTAGAGGAACGTAGGACTTATAATGGAATGTTTATGCATTTAGTGAACGCATGTTAATATTTAGGAGTACACTTTTTAACAAAATTAAGCTTCACTTTTCCATGTAAAGATCTTGCCAGTAGAGCTAAGCATGCATTACTACATGTCATGCAACATTACGAAAATTAGGAAACTAATCCTTGAAACTGCTTATGAAGTTGTTTGACTCTCGGGTACAACCTGTCGCTCAGCATGAAGCTGAAATTTGGGACTTTATGATATTGCTGCCTACTGTGGAAATGTTCATTTATTTGCGTTAAAAAAAAGTTTTTGAGAGTCAGCATGCAAACGCCTAACGATTCAATTTATCGTGAAGTAAGCAGATGTCCAATATATTTGTATTCTGCGACAAATTGCACACGTTATTGGTTGAAAATAGCATAAGTGCAAATCCGAAGGTTGCCCAGGAGAAAATATATGTAATATGATTTAGATGCAAGAAGAAAATGATATGAGTTTCAAACGTGAGTATTAAACCATATGAACAGAGTGTAGGGGACATAAATGGATTTCTTCGGACATTTCGGAATAGACTGATTGATTGTAGATGGCAAAAAATGGTCATATCTTGCTCAAGAAAGTGACAGATTTACTTTGTATAGAAAGTTCAAATCTATGCATTGTGTACCGATATATTTGTCAGTTAAAATGGACAGTCATTTAAGATATATTTTTACTAAGTTCAGGTTAAAAATTTCCGATCCTTTTGTTCATTATTGTCATTAAAGGAAGAATGCTATAAATTTGATCTAATCTGTCTGCTATGCAGGCTTAAAAGTGTCGAAGAAAATGGAAGTTCATTTTGTGTTGTGCTGTCACACTTTAAATGACCTCAGGAATCAGTAAATTCATAAACAATATTATAGAATGTCCTTCATTTCGAATTTTATTACTTACAGCATTTACAAACGAAACACTACATAAACTTTTTTTCTCTTTTTTTCTTTACAAGGCATTTTAGTTTCGAAGTTATGTGTGTAGCGAAGTGTACATTATTGTGTATCGTTTAACATGTAGTTTTGTCGGTTAGGCCTGCCTGTTGTACATTATTGGATATTTGATTACACTGTTCATATATTTGTTTTCTCTCTGAAATGATTCATTCACAACACCCCCTTTATTAGGGGGCATGTCCTACATTAATAAAACATCTCTCTCTCTCCCTCCTCCCCCCCCCTCTCTCTCTCTCTCTCTCTCTCTCTCTCATAGCTCCAGTCTCTTGTTTACTATCAGTCATTGAATGCGTCTGTATTCATGACATTTAATCATGATCATGCCACTGTCACTAGATGTGGAAAGCTAATGCCCCCCCCCCCACCCCCAACCCTCTCGCTCTCTCTCTCTCTTTCTCCCACTCTCTTATGAGCAATTGGGTTTGTGTGTGTGTGTGTGCATGCGTGCAAGCATGTATATGAGTGCACATGCGTGTGTGTGTGTGTGTGTGTGTGAGAGAGAGAGAGAGAGAGATGTGAAACAGGATGGGTATTGAAGACGGCGAAGAAGCTGTTTGGAGGGGGATGTAGGATGGAGAGGGCATTGACGCTAGTATATCTTTGTGGGTGCAATTATTACAGTAGCTTTGATGCTGAGAACACAAGGAAGTGTTCACAAATGTAGAAATGATAAAGTGGAATAGTCCACCTAACTTGTATTTAATGTCACTTGGTTTTGTACTGAAAAGGAGATTTCATTCACGGGGAAGAGCTAGGGAAAGAAATCTTCAATCATGGTGAACAGCTAGGGCAAAGGAGTTTTCATTTCTGAAAAATGGGGGCGGAAAATGAGTCTTCGTTCATGTGTAATAGCGGCGGAAAAGGAATCTCCAATCGTGGGGAATAGCTGGGGAAAAGGAGTCTTCATTCATTGGGAATCAGCTGAGAAAAGAGTCTTCATACAGGAAATAGCTGTGGAAAAGGAATCTTCATTCACGGGGGATAGCTGGTGAAAAAGGAGTTTTTATTCTTGGGGAATAGCTGGGAATAAGGAGTCTTCATTCACAAGGGATAGCTGGGGATAAGGTGTCTTCATTCACAGGGGATAGCTGGTGAAAAAGGAGTTTTTATTCTTGGGGAATAGCTGGGGATAAGGTGTCTTCATTCACAGGGGATAGCTGGGGATAAGGAGTCTTCATTCACAGGGGATAGCTGGGGATAAGGAGTCTTCATTCACAGGGGATAGCTGGGGATAAGGAGTCTTCATTCACAGGGGATAGCTGGGGACAAGGCGTCTTCATTCACAGGGGATAGCTGGGGATAAGGTGTCTTCATTCACAAGGGATAGCTGGGGATAAGGAGTCTTCATTCACAGGGGATAGCTGGGGATAAGGAGTCTTCATTCACAGGGGATAGCTGAGGATAAGGTGTCTTCATTCACAGGGGATAGCTGGGGATAAGGTGTCTTCATTCACAGGGGATAGCTGGGGATGAGTCTTCATTCACAGGGGATAGCTGGGGATAAGGTGTCTTCATTCACAGGGGATAGCTGGGGATAAGGTGTCTTCATTCACAGGGGATAGCTGGGGATAAGGAGTCTTCATTCACAGGGGATAGCTGGGGACAAGGCGTCTTCATTCACAAGGGATAGCTGGGGATAAGGAGTCTTCATTCACAGGGGATAGCTGGGGATAAGGTGTCTTCATTCACAGGGGATAGCTGGGGATAAGGTGTCTTCATTCACAGGGGATAGCTGAGGATAAGGTGTCTTCATTCACAGGGGATAGCTGAGGATAAGGTGTCTTCATTCACAGGGGATAGCTGGGGATAAGGTGTCTTCATTCACAGGGGATAGCTGGGGATAAGGAGTCTTCATTCACAGGGGATAGCTGAGGATAAGGTGTCTTCATTCACAGGGGATAGCTGGGGATAAGGTGTCTTCATTCACAGGGGATAGCTGGGGATAAGGAGTCTTCATTCACAGGGGATAGCTGGGGATAAGGTGTCTTCATTCACAGGGGATAGCTGGGGATAAGGAGTCTTCATTCACAGGGGATAGCTGGGGATAAGGGTCTTCATTCACAGGGGATAGCTGGGGATAAGGTGTCTTCATTCACAGGGGATAGCTGGGGATAAGGAGTCTTCATTTCACAGGGGATAGCTGGGGATAAGGTGTCTTCATTCACAGGGGATAGCTGGGATAAGGAGTCTTCATTCACAGGGGATAGCTGGGGATAAGGAGTCTTCATTCACAGGGGATAGCTGGGGATAAGGTGTCTTCATTCACAGGGGATAGCTGGGGATACAAGGGTCTTCATTCACAGGGGATAGCTGGGGATAAGGTGTCTTCATTCACAGGGGATAGCTGGGGATAAGGTGTCTTCATTCACAGGGGATAGCTGGGGATAAGGTGTCTTCATTACAGGGGATAGCTGGGATAAGGTGTCTTCATTCACAGGGGATAGCTGGGATAAGGTGTCTTCATTCACAGGGGATAGCTGGGGATAAGGTGTCTTCATTCACAGGGGATAGCTGGGATAAGGTGTCTTCATTCACAGGGGATAGCTGGGGATAAGGTGTCTTCATTCACGGGGATAGCTGGGATAAGGAGTCTTCATTCACAGGGGACAGCTGGGGATAAGGTGTCTTCATTCACAGGGGATAGCTGGGGATAAGGAGTCTTCATTCACAGGGGATAGCTGGGGATAAGGTGTCTTCATTCACAGGGGATAGCTGGGGATAAGGAGTCTTCATTCACAGGGGATAGCTGGGATAAGGTGTCTTCATTCACAGGGGATAGCTGGGGATAAGGTGTCTTCATTCACAGGGGATAGCTGGGGATAAGGAGTCTTCATTCACAGGGGATAGCTGGGGATGAGGTGTCTTCATTCACAGGGGATAGCTGGGGATAAGGATCTTCATTCACAGGGGATAGCTGGGGATAGAGTCTTCATTCACAGGGGATAGCTGGGGATAAGGAGTCTTCATTCACAGGGGATAGCTGGGGATAAGGTGTCTTCATTCACAGGGGATAGCTGGGGATAAGGAGTCTTCATTCACAGGGGATAGCTGGGGATAAGGTGTCTTCATTCACAGGGGATAGCTGGGGATAAGGTGTCTTCATTCACAGGGGATAGCTGGGGATAAGGAGTCTTCATTCACAGGGGATAGCTGGGGATAAGGAGTCTTCATTCACAGGGGATAGCTGGGGATAAGGAGTCTTCATTCACAGGGGATAGCTGGGGATAAGGTGTCTTCATTCACAGGGGATAGCTGGGGATAAGGTGTCTTCATTCACAGGGGATAGCTGGGGATAAGGTGTCTTCATTCACAGGGGATAGCTGGGATAAGGAGTTCTTCATTCACAGGGGATAGCTGGGGATAATGAGTCTTCATTCACAGGGGAAGCTGGGGATATGGAGTCTTCATTCAGGGGATAGCTGGGGATAAGGAGTCTTCATTCACGGGGATAGCTGGGGATAAAGAGTCTTCATTCACAGGGATATAGACTTCTAAGGAAGTGGGGATAAAGAGTCTTCATTCACAGGGGATAGCTTGGAAAGGTCTTCGTTCCTGAAGAACAGTTAAGGAAATGAGTCTTCATTTGCGGGTACAGCTGAAGGAAAAGGAGTCTTCAGTCGTGGAGAAAAGTTGGGGAAATAATGTTTTCATTCACGGGAAATAATTAGGGGAAAGGAGCCCTAATTCAAGGTGAATAGCTTAGAAGGGGGAGTCTTCATCCTTGGAATTTCTTGGGGAAACGAGCCTTCATTCATAATAAAGCTGCGGAAAAGGAGTCTTCATACATGGAGAATTTCTTGGGAAACGAGCCTTCATTCATAATAATAGCTGCGGAAAAGGAGTCTTCATACATGGAGAATTCTTGGGAAACGAGTCTTCATTCATAGTGATAGCTGAGAAAAGAGTCTTCATTCAGGAAAAAGCTGTGGAAGGATCTTCATTCACGGGTATTGCTTGTGAAAAAGAGTCTTTATTCTTGAGGAATAGCTGGGGATAGGAGTCTTCATTCACAGGGAATAGCTTGGAAAAGGGTCTTCGTTCCTGAAGAACAGTTAAGGAAATGAGTCTTCATTCGTGGGTAACAGCTGAAGGAAGGCAGTCTCAGTCATGGAGAAAGTTGGGGGAAATAGTGTCTTCATTCACGGGAAAAAACTGGGGGGGGGGGGGGGGGGGGGTATACTGGAGGAAAGGAGCCTTAATGCCGGTGAATAGCTTAGAAAGGGAGTCTTCATCCATGGAGAATTTTTTTTGGGAAACGAGCCTTGATTCACAGTAATAGCTGCGGAAAAGGAGTCTTCATACATGGAGAATTTCTTGGGGAAACGAGCCTTCATTTACAGTAATAGCTGTGGAAAAGTCATCCATGGAGAATATCTAGGGGAAAGGATACTTCATTCATAGTAATAGCTGTGAAAAAGAAGTCTTCTTTCATTGAAAATCAGCTGAGAAAAGAGTCTTCATTCAGGAAATAGCTGTGGAAAAGGAATCTTCATTCACGGGAGATTGCTTGTGGAAAAAGAGTCTTTATTCTTGGGGAATAGTTGGGGATAAGGAGTCTTCATTCACAGGGGATAGCTGGGGATAAGGTGTCTTCATTCACAGGGGATAGCTTGGAAAAGGGAGTCTTCGTTCCTGAAGAATAGTTAAGGAAAATGAGTCTTCATTCATGGGTAACAGCTGAGGGAAAGGAGTTTTCAGTCATGGAGAAAAGTTGGGGAAATAGTGTTTTCATTCACGGGAAATAACTGGGGGAAAGGAGCCCTAATTCCCGGTGAATAGCTTAGAAAAGGGAGTCTTCATCCATGGAGAATTTCTTGGGGAAACGAGTCTTCATTCACAGTAACAGCTGCGGAAAAGGAATCTTCATCCATGGGGGAAAGGAGCCGTAATGCCCGGTGAATAGCTTAGAAAAGGGAGTCTTCGTCCATGAAGAATTTCTTGGGGAAATGAGCCTTCATTCACAGTAATAGCTGCGGAAAAGGAGTCTTCATTCATGAAGAATATCTGGGGGGAAGGAGCGTTCATTCATGGAGAATATCTGGGGGGAAGGAGCGTTCGTTCAAGGGTTATAGCTGCGGAAAAGGAGTCTTCACACATGAAGAATATCTGGGGAAAGGAGCTTTCATTCATGGAAAATATCTGGGGGAAAGGAGCTTTCATTCGTGGAGAATATCTGGGGGAAGGAACCTTCGTTCATGGAGAATATCTGAGGGAAATGAGCCTTCATTCGTGGAGAATGTCTGGGGGAAAGAAGCCTTCGTTCAAGGGTTTTATAGCTGAGGAAAGGTGCACGTGTAAACACAGGATCTGAAATATTCTCATGTCAAATATCAGTTTCTGGCTGTGTGTGTTTGTGTGTGTGACAAACTTATGACGTTCATGTTTTGAAGACGTCATTTTGTTTCAGAATATTACGTAACTTACTTACTTTGTTTGCGCGCTCTCCACGCTATAAGTCATATCTATTTTCTCTCCGGGACGCAATGCCGTGTTTGTACCACCATATAAAATATGATGTTGAATATTTCAAATAATGCTACTTTAATTATTTTATAGACCGCCATACCCCTCTAAGGTCTCTATTATAGTCGTTAGGTTTCCGGAGGGGGGGGGGGGGGGGGGGAGGATAAAATAACACTACGTAGGGATATCTAACAGTCCTCCATAATAGTTTCTGGAGCAAGACGTTGTTTTCAACGCTGTTACAAATATTCTTTCGGGACATCACAGGATGTTTGGGCTTTAGTTTTTGCCTTTTGCCCTTGCTACTATTACGATATATGTATTTTCCTGATTGATCATCCTCTTCATCTTCTTTATTCTCACGGTCTACAAAGCGTCTTCAACCGACGGACGTCAAACTCAAGCAAGAACAATATTAGCCTCAGAGTTTTTGTGTCATTGCAGGTTTTTTTGGTTTTTTTTTTATGGATTTGCTTTTGTTGAAGCCGTACGATCGTATGTGAATTTAGTCTACGACATCACCACGCTGACACAGAGTGGAAACCAATTTACCTACTGTATTCGTGGATTTACATCAAGTTGTCACGTCTTGGCTATAGCATACCAAGTTTGATTTTTGAGCATTGTGTAACGGGTCCTTTTTGCGTCCTGCGTCAAGTCGTTGTCGTGTGCATCTTGCGAGTGAGGCTGGCCGGGTTTTCTTGTGGTGCGAGACCGTTTTATCCACGCTTTGTTCCTTGTGTCGGTGTCTGTTCTGTTTTGGATTTGTGCTGGGCTGTCAGTGGTGTGGTTTGAGTTCTTCAGGGTTTGTTTGTGCTGTGTCTTCGGGCACTGCGGTGGGACTTCGTTTTGGGACGGTTTGTGTTCTCTGTCGTGCCGTTGTCCTCAGGATCTGCGTGCCATCGTTTCGGCGCTTGTGGACATTGCTGTCATCGTCCGTGGCGTCGTGAGTCTGGTGATGCTTATCGGTCCTCTGGGCGCTGCGGGTTGGAGAGAAGAAAACGTCTGTGGCTAAGTAGTAGGCCTATATATTATATGCTTGTATGTGTGGTGTCTAGTCCCCATACAGAGAGTATTGTGTTGTGTAGGCCTATTGTTTAATCCATCATCATCATCACAAACATTCTTTTGAGTAAATAATAATTTTGTTTCCTTACTCACTCTTTTGTTTTACTTTTTTGGAAGAAAAGCTGGAGAGGGGGAATGGTGGTTGGTGTCTAAAGAACTATCTTAACAACACAGTCGCAAAAATCTAATGGCCCATAGACATCTATGAACGGAGCCACTGCACTACACCATCCACAGTGCCGTAACGTTGCGACAGTGTGTGTGTGTATGTGTGTGTGTGTGTGTGTGTGTGTGTGTGTGTGTGTGTCTGCGTGCATGCGTTTGTGTGTGTGTGTGTGTGTGTGTGTGCACACGCACGCGTGCACGAACGTGTGCGTGTGCATGCATATGCATGCAAAGTAAACGTCAATTGTTGTTGTTTAAGCATAGTCAGGTCCTAGATGAGCGATGGAAAGGTTTCGAGTTCCAACCAAAGATAGTACGCTTTCGTAGGGCGTACTATCTTTGTTCCAACCCCAAAGGTCCAGGGCTTTTCCATCATCAGTCTCGGATTATGACCTCAGTTCAATGTGTGGCTGTAGTGATGGGGAGGGGGAGGGGGGGGGGATAACTGAGCGGGAGTAATGGAGTCACTGACCTCAGTTCAATGTGTGGCTGTAGTGATGGGGGTGGGGGTGGGGATAACAGCGGGAGTAATGGGGTCACTGACCTCAGTTGAAGGTGTGGCTGTGGTGATGGGAGGGGGGGGGGGGGGGGGGGAAAGAAACTGAGCGGGAGTAATGGAGTCACTGACCTCAGTTCAATGTGTGGCTGTGGTGATTGGGGGGGGGGGGGGGGGGTTACTGAGCGGGAGTAATGGAGTCACTGACCTCAGTTCAATATGTGGCTGTGGTGATGGGGGGGGGGGGGGGGGGGGGGGAGAGAGAGTAACTGAGCGGGAGTAATTGAGTCACTGACCTCAGTTCAATGTGTGGCTGTAGTGATGGGGGGGGGGGGGGGGGGGATAACAGGAGGGGGGGGTGGGGGGGGGGGGGGGGGGAGAACAGCGGGAGTAATGGGTCACTGACTCAGTTCAAGGTGTGGCTGTAGTGATGGGTGGGGGGGGGGGGGGGGGGGAGAG